>CAJQZN010042370.1:26802-43037 GCA_907164685.1 Colias eurytheme | reverse complement strand
AAAAAAATAACAATGAGAACTTTGTATTTTTTTTCTATCGAGAAAATATCATGGAATCATGTTTCTAAAACGGTAGACGTATTGTGTTACTATTGAACTTTCTTGTCAAGAATTTTCATCACGACAACTTTAATAATATAAAAATTACGAAGGTTTAAAAAGGGCCGTAAATGTTAGAAAAATTAATTCATCACCTTAAGAAAGATTCAAATATCCCAAATATTATCCAAATTGTAATGCGGGATGCATGTCCTAGCTCTATAGATTACATAGTAACCATTTAGGTAGTATTATGTGTTAAAGACAGGCAGATAGATAATCACATAGATAACCCGCGTCACATTGTAGTTAATTATTATTGTAAATATCACGTTCGCAAACAAACATTCTCAAGTCATTAATTATCAAACATTAAATATATTTGTATAGAACTTAGAAGGACTCAATGCTTACTAGGTATTTCCTGAAACGTTCTATCTGTCTTTTCCTATAGGAAACTTCCTAATGTTCTTTTCATGACCAAGGTTAAGTAAAACTTAGAAATACATAAATAAAAGAAGAGCTCTAGCATTGCACTATATTTGAGATGGGAGATGAACTACTTCGTATTGAAAGTTCCACTAAAATCTGTCCAACCCTTTCGTTGATTGGCGAGAACAAACACACTGCACAAAATCTTAATTTTTATGCCAAAGATGACATAGCAACATAAAGATGTAAATCGCCTGGCAGCCTACAAACTAGCGTCATTCATGAACATTATAATCTTTATTTTAGTAAAAAACATCGCAGCATCACATCGTCTGCTAATGTGATCTCGCTTGACGCACTGGAAGTCATTAAATTCCATTTTTTTGTTTGACAATAAACAGACTACGGAAGGCGATCGTTAAAAATTACGCGTCAAGTTTTTGCTGGTTTAATAAAAAAGTAATTGCTCGTCTTAGGTATATTTTAGTGTATTATCTAATAAGATTTGATTTATATACTAACATTAACAAGCGGTAAGGTTTGTGAAGAGGATAGTAATCATCTCTAGATTTTGAAAATTCTTGTACTATATGTATGCATAAGAAATGCCACATTTTACTCCTTACAATGATCATGGCTCTCATTATTAATTAATTACCTACTCGACTTACTACCCTACTTGCTTAAATAATATGTAACTCACGTGAATTAGTTTAAATTATAAAACTTAAATATTTGTATGCCAATTGTTGGCGAATTGTGCGGACGTGAAATTTATTATAACTTTGCTTTGTAACCACAATTCATACAAATAAATCATTTCATTTCATTTCATTTCATTTCGAACTCTTGTCCTACGACAAGGACTACTCCTTATAACAAAAAAATCGCATTTGAATGTAACATATTTTTATTAAAAAAAACAATGTTAACGACGAAATTATACGAGAAATAAAAGATTAAATAGACAAGTATACCATGATCTTTATTAGTAATATTCTCACCTCAAACTGCAATACATAATAACTGATAATAACATACTACAACAATATAATAACAAAATAATGCAATGCACCAATAACAATTATTTATTACTGATTTTTTTTTATTAACATAAAACTTGGTTTTAGCCTAATAATTTGTGCATACTGTAGCAAAGAAATCGAAGGTTCGAGACTAGACAAACATGCAAAAAGTTAATTAATTTATTGTATTCCTAAACAGGTCATTCCTTACATGGCCTTAACCCACATACATAATAAATTCCTACAATGCTTACAAAAATGGGTAGATGTGATTATTCCGAAAAAAGTTTGCCTACTCTAAGTTTTCTTAACTCTGTGGTAAATTAAGGGGCGGTATGAATCAAGTAGAGGTTATATCATAGAAATCTAAATAACAAGGCAATAGAAGTGGTAAGCGCGCGTGACATTGTCGCCGCTCAGGTGGTTACCATGCCACATGACCATGACCATTCTTATTATCACGTTTAACACAAATTTCAACCTTATTTCTATGAGTTTATGTTTAAAGTTATATCTATTGAAAATTGACAACCTCTGTTGTAGAAAAGCCGAATTTTTGCGTATTGGAGCAAAAAGAAACAAAACGTCTCATATGCTTAGGGATGTTATTCTAAAATAAACCGTAAAATCGTGCGTTAGGATACATATTAAAAAGCTTAATTTAATAGTTAAGTTAGTTTTCACTAAAATCAAGCTGTCCAATAAAAGGCATAGTTTACTTGTGTGTACTGTTTAGCTATCGGTTTAAATGTGTTGATTTTGGCGACAGCGGTTTTCATACGAATTATGACATTATAGCACTTCTATGTGTCTTGTTATTAAGATTTCTATGGGTTATATAATGAGAGTGTAATAAACCTCTTAATCCAAAAGAGAAATAAAGATTTATAAACATACTCTATGTTAAATAATGCAACTCAAATAGATCATGTAGCTGTTAATTGTATTGTTATAGCAAAGTGCAAGTAATGTATGTGAACAATAATGTACATAGGTAATATGTTAATTGAATAACCAAATAATCGGGCGTATTTGCATCTATTAAAACATAATAGATGAATGTATATTTGTATGCATTACTGTCTGTAGACTTTGTTCAATGTCATTGTGAGTCCAAAATCATTAGGTACATTTTGGGTGAATAGGTGGTAGGTACTTAGGTAGGTACGTATTGGCCAATATTAATAAAGGATTTAGGATTTAATGAAAATCCTCTGTAAATCGAATATTGGAGAAAGTATGAAGCAGCTAGAGCATAAACAGATTCGCAATAGATTCACTAACAATTTTTTTTAAGTTCTTGATTCTCTAACTCTTGCCTATAGTTCAATAATATACCTACCATCCGCGTAAAATGCTATTTCTAGTGTCTCATGTTAAATTTCGTGACGTGGCATATATTGCTCGTATATAATCAAGAAAATATGATAAACAAAACACATGTAATGATTGCTAATTAACTGTCAAATTATGACGATTTATTTAAATGGTGCTGGAAAAATTCATATCATGTAGTAACGTTTGAGTAACGTACAGTACAATGTATCGCGGAATAATTCCAACCAATATCCGCCCCGCCATGTCATAAAGCGGCCTCAACGGAACACAGTGGAGTTTTAGTCGCTAAGAATCCGACACAATACAAGATAAAAGCCACTTAAAAAAAAGAGCGTGTGTGCCGATCACACGTGTCAGAAGTGAAACTTCTTTGGCAAGATTCAAAGATACCAAAATCGTCGCCTTACTCCATGACGGTATTGACTATTGCCTCGACGCCGACGTGAAATTTTACTCTCAATTGTCTCAACGCGTCAGATATTTACGGTAAAAACTAAAAGCGTTCTCGGCTACAAGTGAATATTCTTTTTAGAGTAGGTATGACATAACGAGAATTTAACACATGGCTGTCTGAAAATCTAATGTTTTGACTATTTTAGGATTCCGTAAAACACAGCTAGCCTACACTAAAGAAATCTATTATTTGTTCGCTTGTCAAGATCCTGTTTCTCAGGAACGTTGGTGCATATACGCAAACAGAAGTATTTAGTTTCTATATAAGTAGGCATGTTCGGAGAAGTGAAGAAAGCAAACATCTATGTAAACGCAATCAAAAGATACGGTACTAAAGGGATCATTGACCTTCATCTTAAATCATTATTGCACGCCTCATAAGCGAAGCGTTGAGGTGGGTACTACTGTCACTTCGCGCAAAACATCTGATTTTTCAAACTTAAAATGTCTTTATGTATCATACATTGCACTTGTAAGATAATACATACACACACATATTAAGAAAAAACACTATTTTTAACGTTCATGATATTTTTGATGTCATTTTTGTTATTTAAACTAGGTAAAAAACAGTTTAAAAAAGTTCTGTCTTGGACGTCCGTGTGTCTGTATGTGCGGATCCTTTTTCTTGTTAACACGATAGCGACCGAAATACTTTACTAATCGAGTCTTTTTTTTTCTCTTACGCTTGAGTATGCTCAGGAATAGAACCCTTTCATTTTTCAGGGTCTGATTCGATGTGGTTTAATTGTTATTAAATAAACAAAAATAATAATTAATAAATATTTATTGAAAAAAAAATTATGAGGCGTGCACTTTTGGATTTTCCAAATTATTTTTAAACTTGACATTAAAGATATACCCATCTATTTAAAAAATCTGTGGCTTTTTTTCGCTGCGTGCTGTATTAGGGCACAGACTAATTAATAATAATATACTACGTATACAAATTAGGGCATGCATGTTTAGTTCGTCAGATAATACCTACTTGTGTTTTTTATTAGATAGGTACTTATTAGTAGTTAGTTACGTATATTTTTATTAAATACTAGCGGTCCGCCCCGGCTTCGCCCGTGGTACATATTTACGTTTTCTCTACATAAGAACCATCCTCGTACTTCAAGGAATATAATAGAAAAGAATTATCGAAATCGGTTCAGCCGTTCACACGTGATGCCGTGACAACGCGAAACGGGTGCGGACCCGCCGCCTCTTTATAGTTCCCGCCGCGAAGCGCGTCGAACGCGGCAACTGATACACAAAAATAATCCTTATGGCATGTAATTCACGCGCGATGACTTATAGCGTATTTCATGAATAACTTTGGTGTTTCTACACCGATTTACATGATTCTTTTACTATAACCTGCCCAGGAGTATGAAGAATAATTGTGCCAAATTTCGTTAAAATCCGTCGTGTAGTTTTTGTTTCTATAACGAATATACAGACAGACAGACAGACAGACAAAAATTTTACTGATTGCATTTTTGGCATCAGTAGCGATCCCTTATCACCCCTTCATAGTTTTTTTTTAAATATATTTCATGTACAGAATTGGCCTCTCTACAGATTTATTATAAGTATAGATTATAGTGATAATAGTAAAATATCTCTGAGGCCTATTTACAAAAACTCCAAGAAATTTATTACCTTCAAGAAACCAGCTAAATCTTAACTGGTTAATATTTTATAGCATATGCAAATTACTATCTTAAACCTAACAAAAAACCTATTTTTTACGCAGAATTCGAGGCGTCTTTTTCTTTAGTGCATAAATCAAATGATATATGAATAGATGTGCAAAAATTTACGTCATATTTTCGTGTTGGTGTGTGAGTTTTTAAGTAACATGTTTGTTTCTATATGAACATAAAAATATTAGTATTCTGTGTCTACATTAGTTTACGCATATAGGTAACTACCTACTACTTATGTAAAATTAATGCAATTTTGTCCAATCTATTGCATTCTGCAAGACTTCTGATTTCCGAGTTAGAATATCAAAGACATAGAAAATACGTAGTTAGGTACCTATAGAAATTTAGATGATAATATTAATCATCTAAATGATTAAATCTCAACAATAACAAGACGCGTCAGCGCGTCTGCATCAACAAGTGCCGAAAAAAAATTAAATAGCCTAAGAGATGGTTACACTAAAACTTCATCTCACCGATAATCTGCCGTGCTTCCCTCAACACGTCTTCCAGCTTGCTCTGCGATCTGCCAGCGATGGCCCACGATAGCTGGAACTTGTTGGCCATACGCGCCATCTCAACCACTGCGTGCTTGCCCGTGAAGCCCGTCGCGCCGAAGATCACCACGTCTATGCGTGTCATCTTGGATGCTAATAAAGAGAAAATGGATCGAGTAATCTGTACTAATATTATAAAGCTGAAGAGTTTGTTTGAACACGCTAATCTCGAGAACTACTGGTCTGACTTGAAAAATTATTTCGGTTTTAGATAGCCCATTTATCGAGGAAGGCTTTAGGCTATAATATAGCATAGAATATAGTCACGCTAAGGCCAACAGGAGCGGAGCAATGCGGGTGAAACCGCGGAGCTACTTTTATAATATTTTTTACAGATAAACAAAAACTTTTAGTTTCGTTTTTTTTTTAATGAAACTACTGGAGCGATTAGGTAGGTATATAAGGTTATTATTTTAAAACCTAGGTACATATTATGACACCTTACTTTACTGATCAACACAACATTATATTTCTTTAATTTTTCTCCAGGACAACACCTGCAAAGCAGCTCAGAGTCAGTAAATTGTTTGATTTTTTTAAAATAACATTTGAACAGAGAACACGCGAAATAAAAGGATTAACATTAAAAAAATATATGGAAAAAAAGAACAATTTTTACGTAAGTATTAAGTTTATATTTTAATTTGAGACTCAAATGCTCGAGTTAAAATATTATTAAATTCAAATGCTACTTATTTATTATTGTGAGGTAGGTGTACTAGGTAGGTATAAACATTAAGGTAGGAAAATGTTTGTAGGTGGAAAGTGCCTCAAATATTTACATACCTTTCTAGGTACTAGGTAGGTACATTTATTACAACCGAAATAATTGGGCTGCTATTATTTTGCATTGTTACTAAATTTAATAACATCTACCGAAAATTGCGTACTGTGCTATTATGTTATGCGATACCGAATCGTTTTTATTATTGTTTAGTACATTTAAATTACTGCGCTATCAGACACTGTTAGCTCCAAACATTAGTTCTAAATTTAGAAACCATGAATCAACGTCCAACGATAACGCTGCGTATTCAATCCTCGCTAGGATGCCGGCTAGCCTATTTGTAATCATATATTGTATACGTAGTATATTATTATTAGTCTGTGATATAGGATATTATCAACATATTAATCCAAAAGAACGATAAAGTATTAACTCAGCCGGTATATATACCTATGATTTTATGTGGTTGGTGTCTATAAAATATAAAATTAAAAAGGCGGGCTCTTTATTTTCTTCATCAGTATTTTACTTTCCCATATAATTAATTTAGTAATATCTAAATTACTTACCTTATTGTTTAAATTGTTGAATTAAATAGCAAATATTAAATATTCAGGGTGTTATCTCACATCGAACCAACTAACATTTACAGAAGAATTAGTGGGCACATGCAACACAATTTAAATCAACAAAAACACTACCGCCACAACACGCCGGCAAATTTAATGACGCATTCGACGTCACAGGACGTCACTGGCCACTGCTCGGGCCACTGCAACGAAATTATAGCGCCTGATTGGTTACATTATTTTTGACTGGATTCAAGGTAATTCGCCATTAATGTTTTTTAACCCTTTTCTACTAATTGTATGTAAATTATAAATAATACTTGATTGAAAGATAAACTCAGTTATTATAATACTTTGAAAATATCTAACGATAGAACAATTCTTTCCATTCTTGCACTCGAATCCTGTGTCGAATCCATTCAATCAAGTCAAATATGCAAGTATTCTGCATTCCCCGTTGGTCTCGACTATCGTGTCATTTGCTCACAGCTCATGTCAGCTGTTGGAAAACGTTGTGGAAAACGTCATTAATGTCGTGAAAACTCAAAATTGTCAAATATTATTTGTAGGCACGGCATTGAAATTTGATTTGAGTTAATAACCTAAAATAAATAGATCTTTTTATCAAAATGGAACTAAATGAAAGGATTTTACATTATTTAGACAAATGTGACAAAGTAGACACGTTAAAATTGGCTGCCGAATTCAATGAAGATCATCAGAAAATTGTTGGTGCCGTTAAAAGTGTTGAAGCACTTGAAATGGTTGTATCAGAAGCAGTTAAAACAACGAAATGGGGTTTAACTGAGGAAGGACAGCTGGTCGCTGATCACGGCAGCCATGAAGCTGTCTTGTACAGAAGTATTCCCGACGAGGGCATACCTCAGGCAGAAGTTATGAAGGTATGTAACTAGCATTAGAATGATCCTTTTATTTATACACTACTTTACTGAATGATGTAATTACTGCAATAAGTGACTGAATAATTCCTACCTTCTTAGAGTTAAATAGCATTTCCCAATAAGTATGTAGTTTCAAATTAATGATAATATGATGTGTACTGATACTAAGTTACTTATGGAAGATTTAATTTGTCCAATCCATTATTTTGTTACAGAAAGTACCAAATGCAAAAGTAGGATTTAGCAAAGCTATGTCCTCTGGTTGGATATTCATAGACAAATCTGGAGGAGCACCACTAGTGAAAAAAAAGGTAGATACCATCACTGACACAGTACAAGAAAACCTTAATGAAATTAAGAAAGGAATAGACAACTTAACTGATAGTGTGCGTAATGATTATAAAAAACGCAAGCTTCTACAAGAAATAACTTTAAAGAGCTTTGTGTTAACAAAAGGACCTCAATTTGCGACATCGATAAAGAAATTAGAGACTGATTTAACAAGCGAAATGCTCATGAGTGGAGCGTGGAAGGAGTTGCAATTCAAACCTTACAATTTTGATGCTTTGGGTAAGTTAATTTATTTATTTAAAATTTTATTTTATTGTATAAATTTTCATGAAATCTGATAAGAACCACGAGTGATTTAAAATTATGAATTATTTCTAATCTTAACAAAATATTAAACCATAAACTGAACCAGTCTCTTAAATATTAGTATTTAATATCAATTAGCTTTAAAAGTAGGTGTTACATTAACATTTACAAATGTCTTAAGCACCTGGTTGATAAATCATCTCATAATGTAGTACACACATACATATTCCAGGTCAGCCACCAGAGTGCGGCCACCTGCATCCACTCCTAAAGGTCCGTTCTGAGTTCCGAGAGATTTTCCTCGAGATGGGTTTCACAGAGATGCCAACGAACCAATATGTGGAGAGTTCCTTCTGGAACTTCGACGCACTGTTCCAGCCGCAGCAGCATCCAGCTAGAGATGCTCATGATACCTTCTTTATCTCCTCGCCAGCTAAAAGCACTGAGTTCCCAATGGACTATTTGGAGAGGGTAAAGAAGGTGCACAGTGAAGGGGGTTATGGATCACAGGTAAGAATTTATGTCGATATAAAATGAAATCTATGTAAGTATTCATATACTTAATTAAAATTATAACTTTTTAATTTTCATACTTTCATCACAATTTTGTTTATTTAATAATGTATAATATGTTAGGTTTATTTATTGCAATATTTATGCGCAGATAGTTTTTTTCAATTCTAAGCAAATAACTATTATACATAAATAAAAACAATATTAATAATATTATACATAAATGTGCGCTGCGTATGAAGTGCGTCGGACTTTCGGCGTTTGTATCAATACAATCATGAAACGTCGTGTTCCTCACTATTATATTAGGTCCCAGGACCAATGCAACTTAAATCTAATCTGAAAAGGATTATTATTCCAATTTTTGTATAATTTTTAAATGATTCTTCAAACAAACAAACTTTTCCACTTTTTTTGACCAGGGTGAACTGAATTCAGTTCACCCCCGCGTCTGCGTTAAAAAGTAGAAGCCCTTCTGGCTAACATTGAGAAACACCACACAAAAAAAAAACTTTTTTCAATTATGGTTAACAATAAAATATAGTTAACAACAAAATAACCAACATAGAGTAGGGTTACAGGTACGAGTGGAAGATAGAAGAAGCCCAAAAGAATCTACTGCGCACGCACACGACGGCGGTCAGCGCGCGCATGCTGTACAAGTTAGCGCAGCAGAAGGACTTCACCTCGCAGAAGTACTTTAGTATTGATAAGGTAAGATTTTAGCTATTTATAATATGATTTTAATATTTTTTTTAAATAAATAAAAATATTAACAATAGATTATGCAAGAAAGTTTCATGCATCACACATAAACTTTGATTTAAAAATATGGATTATTATATGTCTGAATTATTAAACAGCTACACAAAACATCTACCAATAATGAAATCTGTCTCATTTCGCTATTCGTAGTTCTGTTTGTTATTTTCATAAAAAAAAAGAAAATAATGCTATTAAATCTTCGAGCTGTTGACATTTTTTTTGCATAGATTTGCGTTTGTCAGATAGCCAGAAAGCAACACCTGGTTGACAGCTAGTTTAAAAAATACGTATTTATCTCTGTTTGCATGCATCTAAAAGCACTCTTCATAAATAGGAACATAAGACTACTATCACCATTTCTCGTGATGGTTTCATCAAATCGGATCAGTGCCCATATTAATAATAATATAAAAATAATTTTATGAGAAATTTGTCACAACGACTATTAGGGCGTTTGTCCACTACAAGGAATTTTACGGTCCGGCATTCCGATTTTTTACGGTCCGGTATGGCACGCCATTAATCTATATACTAGCTTGTGCACTATACGTAATTTTACTGTCCGACATTTTACTTTTCCCTATTCCGGATGGTTTTTTGTGTCTACGAGTCGCTGTAGGTATAATTGTTTTCGAATGGCCACTTGCTTGGATTTTACTGTTATTACTGCATATGCCAATTGAAAGCAAGCTCTTGTTTTACTTTCTTTTAGTTGGCAATGAGATTTGAGAAGTCGGTATTGTTATTTTATATACATTGACCAAGCATTGACCTATAATTATTATCATTAAGTGTTGGTAAGTTAAAGTTCAAGTGGGAATAGCTTTAGCTCCTCGTCACCGATTAAAATAAATAAGTGAAACACGCGTTTTAAATCTCTTACGGAACTTTACTTTTTATTATAACGAAATAATATAATATTTCACCTTCTATATTTTTTACTCGTTTCTTGTAAAATGCAAAAACAATCATTTATGATAGCATTATACCGCCAAACTTCCTTGAACTGTACCGCACTGATCCGAGTAAAGACGGACAGGTGCACAAGCAATTCATCGGTTTTTTCATGCCACACCGGACCGTAAAAAATCGGAATGCCGGACAGTAAAATTCCTTGAAGTGCACAAGCGCCCTTACACTTTTAGACAAATTTTCTTTACTTCCATATTTCAATTTCCAGGTATTCCGTAACGAGACCCTCGACGCTACCCACCTAGCCGAGTTCCATCAAGTAGAAGGTGTGGTAGCTGGTCGAGGGTTAGGTCTTGCGGACCTGATCAGTGAACTGGATACCTTCTTCCGGAGACTCGGCTTCGACAAGCTGCAGTTCAAACCCGCTTATAATCCGTATACGGAACCCAGTATGGAGATCTTCGCGTATCATACGGGTGAGTTTTGGGAATAGAAAAGTTTGGTAGATGCTAAAGGTTTATTTAGTTTAATTTTAACTTTGCAGAAATTATTTTGTATTGTATTTGTGTACTTACCTCTTATCTCAAATTTGTCCGCACCAAAACTCTGCTTCTGAGTCTATAGAGCAGAGTTTTATATTAAACGAAATAAGTTTTTAATTTAAATGAATGTTTTAATGTTATTTGTGTAAATTTATATATAGGTATGTTTATACAAAACCGCTCCAATATTTTTAATGGCTTTTTTATAGGCGATTGTGTGTTTGTGTAGTTGTTTATAATACGTCAATATATTCATTACATTGAAATATTATTTCCAGGTCTCGGAAAATGGATAGAGATAGGCAATTCTGGCGTTTTCCGACCAGAGATGCTCCTGCCCATGGGTCTACCTGAAGACGTAAATGTAATCGCTTGGGGTCTGTCCCTCGAAAGGCCCACAATGATCAAATATGGGCTCAATAACATTAGGGACCTGGTCGGCCCTAAGGTAGACCTGCAAATGGTTCAGAATAATCCGATTTGTAGGCTCGATAAGTGAATAAATGATGATATTTATTGATTTAGTAGTTTTATTGGACTGCATTTTAATTCAATTACCACACGATGAGATTATAAAAATTCTCCAATGCCGAAAATTTTATATCTTTCTTGTAAAAAAATTATAATAGACATCAATAAATCATCTATTTTATTTAAAAATATTTTTAAATCAGTCATGCATATACCATATTATGCTACAAGCAATGCAAGTACTAAATTCAATCCTGACAGGAAAATATACTCTAAATGAACTCGCCCAATTATTATTTTCATATTTTATTGAAAGCTCTTTGCCTAGAATATCTGTGAATTTCGGAAAAAGTTTTATCATTTTTCCACAACTGTTTATGGAATATACGTTTTCAGAACGTAAATATAAAAACATGTCACACAAATCACGATGGCTATTATTTATGTTATTTGTCATTGATATTTTAATTAAAAATCGTGTCTTAATTTATTTAACTTAATTAGTTTTTTCACTAAAATTATGGCTTTAACTCCTCTTTATAAGAAAATAATAAACCTAGGATTAACTGTAAAAAGTGGGCCCATAAGACTGAGCATTAGAAAATATGAGATACCTGAACATTTGAAGAAAGTTATGGATGATCCTAACCCAAGTTTCTATAAAATGGTAGAATATTACTACCATTTCGCTGTGAAAGTTTGTGAGCCGACGTTGGTGGAATATTTAAAGAAACACACACACTTTTCGGATAAGAAACGACAGCAAAGAGTGGCTGGTATTCTAAAGGTATGTGGAGTGTTATTTTACGTTCTTAAAGCTGGTTTTGTTTCAAGTGCGTATTACAATACGATTGATTAATTAAATTAAATTCTGAAAAGTAATCAAACTCACGTAAAATATCATCGTTACCCGTATAATGCTGAAAAAACCTACATGCTTTATTAATATATGTACATTAAATATTCTCGTATTGGGCTTTTAGATAAAACAGCATAAATACTTGAATCTAGTTTTAATAATACAAAACTATTGAAGGTGATGGGCTCCTGCAACAGCTCGTTACAATTCGAGTTCCCGTTGCAACGAAAGAACGGTGACTATGAGATAGTTCACGCGTATCGCTCGCAGCATAGCGTGCATCGGTTGCCTTGTAAAGGAGGTGAATACTTTATACTTACTTATTGTAGTTATGTATATAGGTTTATAAAAACTTTGTCACCTATGACGTTGAAGCGCGCACCTACAAAGTCTCAACGTTTCTTTTGTAACGCACGCACTTTATACGTGTGTGTGTTCGCAATTAAATAATTTCAAAGTTATTCTACTTATTTTTAACTTTAAATAGCTTTTATTATAAAAAAAATTTATTATAAATTCAAATCTTCATCATTATAAAAATGCATCATGGAAAATGTTTGGTTACATTATTATCGTAGCTACCTACTTCGTAGCTGTGAACTTTTCATAGTGTTTCTGAAAAATAAAAATAAGAAATTACAACTAGAAAGCTTCAAAAACCTAAACTTGTTCTACAAAGTGTTTAATTAACACCAAATCATTTCTAGGAATCAGATTTTCAGACCAAGTAGATTTAGAAGAAGTGAAGGCCCTCGCCGCTCTCATGACGTACAAGTGTGCCTGCTCTAATATTCCCTTTGGAGGGGCTAAAGGAGGTCTGGCAATTATTTTATATTTCTACTTAGTAAAGTCCGGTCGCGGAGCAGAAAGAATTTCGTACAATGACCTCTTTACATACTGTGGTCACAAACATTTTTGAATGCAGCTTACATGAAATATTTGGAGGAGAAAATGTTTTTTACTAATTTATTAAATAAATATCCTTTATTCATTTACAATACTTATTAGCTAGTTACATTTTAACTTTTTCAATAACAACGATATATTATATAAAAAAAGTGTGCGTGTACACACAGTAGAAGTGAAACTTCTTTATGACCTTATTTTTCAAAAAATAATTTACTATGTACTTACAATATTACAGAAATACGTTAGTCTAACACGCGATTTCGACTTAGGCGGATTTTGATTGGACATAAAGAGTTTGAGGTTTATTCTTATAAATTTTGAATTCACAAAATCATAATTGAACACCTGACACCAATCAAGCAAACACAAATCTTACGCTCTCAGGTTAAAGGTTTACAATCCCTAAGGACGGCGGTCATTGCACCTGTGCGAGCAAGACACATTGACACAGTGACAGGTAATAACAGGTTAATGTACGAAATTCTTCCTGCTCCGCGACCGGACTTTAGCTAGAAATTCTTAATACTTTGACATAAAATTTATTATTTTATGATTATTAAAAAATATTGCGAAAATTCTCAAATTGGAGCGACTAGTAATGTCTCTTTTACATTTCTAATCTTTAAATGGAGACTTTAAATTGTATACCTTTTACTTTACAGGTGTCGCTATAAATCCAAAAAAATATACAGTAGCAGAATTACAAAGAATAACTCGACGATACACCCTAGAACTGGCTAAGAAGAATTACATCGGTAATCCATTCTACTAAAATAAATTGCTTTTTTATTTTTAACATAAGTGTGATTGGAAGTACCTATATTGATAAGATTTTTTTTATTGATTTAAAACTAAACGCACACATGTGATCACATTTGGTACGTAGGTATTTATAAAGCGCCTTGTGATCACATTTAGTCTTAAAGCATCATTTAGTACGTCTTATGGACCAGTTTATGTGTAGTTTATTTTTTCAAATGGGTTAAATAACTATATTTTGACTTTAACTAATATAATTTATTTTATTAGGAGCTGGAATAGACGTCCCCGCTCCAGATGTGAACACATCGGGCAGAGAAATGTCGTGGATTGTGGACACCTACATCAAAACTTTGGGTAATTTATTTATATTATTACAAGCTATTTATACATAATGGATATGAAGAATTAATTAATATATTTTAATTAGATATATAAAATCTAGGTACAATTACTAATGAAGACTAAAAATAAATTTTCCTGTTCTTAATTATTATGTAGTATCGCGATCTATTTATAAAAAGCAAAAACCAATATATTAATTAGTAACAATTATATTTATATCACATAGCTATTTTTAGTTTAATATCAATCCTTCAATATCCTGTAGCAAACAATTATGACTGGTTTATCTTCAAAGGTAATTGTTCTTACTATTTCCCTTTAAAGGAATTCTTTCTCTTGGTGGTGCACTTAATTAGTAGTTATAGTTAGTATAGCGTGTTTCTCTGTTTGTCTCTCTGTAACTTAAAACTTCGTTCCATTCGGGTGTCCCTTGACACCCCTCAAGTTTTTTTTTAGTCTATTAGCCTTTCAACTGCTGTTTCGCCCTCGTTTTCTAATATAGAGGAACGTAGGAGGATTGGAAGCGAAGCTTTATACTTCCGTGTTTAAATGCTTATTAGTTATTACCATACCTTTCTTCTAGTGCCAAATATATATCTATGTCTGTCATCTAAAGCTTAGTATGGGATCAGATCGTGCCGTTTGTGAAAATTGTCCTAAAATATTTATTATTATATCTCAGGCTACAACGACCTAAACGCGGCAGCATGTGTGACGGGCAAGCCGATCAACGGCGGGGGGATCCACGGGCGCGTGGAGGCGACCGGCCGGGGCGTGTACATCACCACCAGCGAGTTCGTGCACGACCCGCAGTGGTGTGAGCTCGTCGGGATTGAGCCGGGGTTTAAGGTGAGATCAGATATGAGAAGATGAGGTAAACCTGAAGTAACTACCGGAATGCCCGCACATACTGGTATGGCTTACATAAAAGTAAACAAAAATCCTATTATTATATCCTATATATTCCTATAATATTGTGAAAATAAAATTAATAACAGATACAATGTCATACAATGTCAATAGATGTCAAGTTCAATGCGACCAAGACCCAGGCGTGTCTATTCACCGCTAAACGGAGTCCATTCAACCTAACTCCGTCCTTCCAAAGTGTATCCGTACCGATAACTGACCACCTCGAGCTTCTTGGTATCACCTTAACGCCTACTCTCAACTTTGGTTCATACATTGAATCAAAAGCCCAAGTAGCCTCAAAAAAGCTTGGTATACTGGCAAAGGTGAGGCAGTATTTCAGCCCGGGACAGTTGCTCAACCTCTATCAAGCACAGGTCCGTTCGTGCATGGAATACTGCTCTCACCTCTGGGATGGATCTGCCAAATACCAGCTGGAGACACTTGAGGCGATAGAGAGGCGTGCCAAGAGGCTAATAAACGACGATGAGCTAGTAGGCAAAAAACTCCAGAGCCTCGCCCACCGTCGCAGAGTGGCAAGTTTATCGGTTTTTTACCGGATACACTTTGGAGAGTGCGCTGCGGAATTGCACGACCTAATTCCGCCATCCCCATTTTTCCATCGTTCGTCGAGGCGCACAGATTCTAGGCATCGCCACATGGTTGACGTTCCATGTACCCGGACAAAGCGGTTCGGATCGTCATTCTTTATTCGAACCGCTAGGGACTGGAACATGCTTCCTGAATCTGTGTTCCCCGACGAGTACAATTTGGAGGTCTTCAAGAGGAGAGTGAACAGGTACATTTTAGGGAAGCGCGCTCCATCTTAGGCCACATCTCAGCTTACCATCAGGCGAGATTGTGGCCAAGCGCTCCCCTATTGTACAATAAAAAAAAAAAAAAAAAAAAAAAATA
>CAJQZN010042370.1:0-26702 GCA_907164685.1 Colias eurytheme | reverse complement strand
TAAAAAAAAAAAAAAAAAAAAAAAAAAAAGATACACTAACTAACAAGAATACTTACTTTATTACTGATTAAAAGATCAAGAAGCAAAATTTATTTATGTCAGCCAACTACTTTTTCCGGCTACCTAATTACAAAAACGAATTGACCGATTATGACGGACTATGTAATATTAACAGCTATATTTAAGAATAATTTCCATCGATTCCAATCTATACGAAATCGTTTGTTTAACTTAAGTAGAGCATTAACCCTATGAAGTTTCATAATTAATACATTTCCAGGGTAAAACAGCGATCATCCAAGGCTTCGGCAATGTGGGGAGTTGGACTGCTGTGTACTTACAGGACAGTGGGGTCAAAATTATCGGTGTGGTCGAGTTCGACTGCTGCCTTAAGAACAATGAAGGCATTCAGAGTATGGTGAGTTAAAATTTAAATTAATTTAAATTAATTCAAAAATAAGGAAAATATCTCCATTCTCCAGTTGGAGGACTTTAACCGAGATTTTGCTTTTATTGCATAAAAGCTGAATAATATTCTTAAGACTGCTTCTATTTTCACCTAAAATCGCTTTCAATTTTTTTCTATAAACAAGACGAAAATCGATTCTATGGAACAACACCAAATCGAATCACACGTTTAAAAAATATGATTTAATAATATAATGATAGCAACGCAGCACTGCCATTTATAAAATAAATTGAAATTGAATATAATGATAACAAACAGGACTTAATGGAATACAAAGCGAAGAACAAAGGCAGTGTGAAAGGCTTCCCCGGAGCGCAGGAGTGCGGGCCCGAGCTCATGTACGAGAAGTGTGATATTCTGGTCGTTGCCGCGTTGGAAAAGACGATCACTTCGGAAAACGCATGCAAGTTTAATTGTAAGGTATGGTTTGATTGATAGAGAATCTTAGAAGTATGTATTTCTTTTTCAATATTTATTTACTTACCCCGTTTTTTATAGGTTCTAAATTCCAATTACACAATCGTATAAACTAAAATTCCTATATTAAATTCAATCATATCTTTGTTTTTTCATATTCCTATTAATTCTTACTAATACGAGGACAAACTTTTTTACGCAGTTAAAGTGAGTACCAGCCTTCTCCTATTGTCTTTTTTTCTCAGAAAGATACCATTTTTTTAACAGTTTTTCGTACCCATCACTTCTATTTTTTATTATCCCTTCTTGTTTTTAGCCCTATTTGTTACATTTTTCCAAACTTCTTTTCCCACAGATACCATATTTTATTTTTCACAGATAATAACAGAAGGTGCGAACGGGCCGACCACGCCCGGCGCGGACGCCATCTTGCGTGAAAAGAGAATCCTCTGCTTACCCGATTTGCTCACAAATGCGGGAGGAGTCACTGTGTCGTACTTTGAGTTTCTGAAGAACTTGAACCATGTCAGCTTCGGGAAACTGTCTATTAAGTTCTGGCGGGACTCAAATACTGCGCTGTTGGGTATGTATGGAATGGAGAAGTTTGTAGCTTAGACTCTATTATATTGATTATATTTAAATTGATAATGAATGCTCATTAATATTTTAATTACTATATTGTAATATTTCGCTCGCACATTCGCATTGTGTTGTGTTTATTGAAATTTTTTGAAAATAGCCTACTAAAACAACACACAGTAACCATTTACATATTATTTACTTATTCTTATTGTTCTCAAGTATCACTGATATCAATAGAGAAATATTTTACAATCAGTGTTGCCATTTTCTACTATTTATATCAATATATATTATATAAATCTCGTGTCACAATGTTTGTCCTCAATGGACTCCTAAACCACTTAACCGATTATAACAAAATTCGCACACCATGTGTAGTTCGATCCAACTTGAGAGATAGGATAGTTTAAACATGTAGGTACCACGGGCGAAGCCGGGGCGGACCGGAGGTAAAGAAATATTTTCCAATCAGTGTTGCCATTTACTATTATTTATACACATATAAAACTCAAATCTAAAATTATCCACAGATTCCGTAGAACAATCGCTGAAGACTTCGAACATAGACGCAAAGATCCGTCCCACGGAGCTGTTCCAGTCGCTCATGTCGGGAGCTAGTGAGAAACATATTGTTACCTCTGGACTGGAGTACTCTATGATTAATGCTTGTAATGTACGTAAAAACTTATTCATTTAAATATACAATATTGTAGTCATTTTATCCTTTGATACATAGAATGATCAAGTATTTTTGCAATTCTTATAATATTTACAGCATTTTGTCCACATGCAGTCGATCACTTGCCCTTAAATTCCCACTAAATAATCCCGTGCCCAGAAGTCTTACGTATTAAATAAAAAATAGGTGTTTATTTCCTTTTAAGCATTTCATACTTTTTCATAATATTATAAGAAATATATTTTATTTAAATTTCAGAACGTGAAAAAAGCGGCATCAAAACACAACCTGGGGCTCGACGTGCGCACGGCGGCATACGTCACGGCCATTGAGAAGATCTTTGTTACTTACGACGAACATGGGCTCGCTTTTTAATTAGTTTTAAATCATCTAGTACCTAGTAAAAATAATGTTTCCAATGAACATAGTCATAACTCATAACATTCAAATTGTATTATCTGTCACGAAAAAATGTTGCCATGTGTTGCTTACTCAATGTTGATTATGTCACGCTAATCAGTAATTTAAAAATATGTGTTTGTTTATTGTAACTACTTGTTATTCAAAATATTAATTTTGTGATATTATGTAATTCGACAGTATGACTTGTGGACCTTGTTCTTTTAATATTGCCATAATAGATGTAATCATGATTTAATAATAAAAACTAAAAATTAAACCTGTTATTTCGACAAATAAATAATAAATAAATAATAATAATGACATTGTATTCCAACGCCGAGTTTTATTTATGTATTTTTTAGCTTATTAAGGCTGCAGTCTAGCAAAATTGCGTTTTCAACAAGTTATTTGACAATTTTTTCCCGGCTAATGAAATGATAAACTGAATTTTTTTTTCTTGTTTATCAATTAGTGTTATATACGCAATGCGCGTGAATTTTTTCACATTTATAAAGTTACTTTATGTTACCTTAATCAGGCCTTCAAGATAAGTCTCTTTCCCCCAAAATCATTTCGAGCTAAGTTTGTGCACTCACTACGTTGCAACCGATTACAATTTACACAATCTGATCAGCGCATTATTATCCTTATATAGTCCTTATTAAAAACTGCTGAATACAATTGCCGAAAAACTTATGATTTTCTTAATTAGAACGTTATAAATTCATTAAATTTCCCATTTTTTGCCTTACAAAATCTATTGATAAATACTGCTAAAAGTTATTTTTTCCAGTAATTTATTCGAGTTGGTTGAAGACCAATGAGTATTAATCCTTTAAAAAAAATTTTTTTTGAATTTTGATAATTCTTTAAATATTAAAAAAATATTTAAAATAATAAGGAAAAATTCTAGCGAATTTCTTTAGTCGCGCTCCTTGGGCCGGAGCGTTCTGACGTGTGCTCTACGCTCGATTTTCCTTCATACCGAAGTGAAAGTTGCTCTACTTCATTAAATTTAATATTTTTGTTAATTGATTATTTTTATCTTAGTTTTGTGCAAATATTCGTATTTTTAAACATTTGATTTCGATATGGAAAATAAACGAAAAAAATACGCGTGTAACTACTAGAAAAAAAATTATCTTCGAACATAAAGTTAATGAAACCAAATAGATTGCAAAGGTGATTGGCAACAATTTCTTTATTTTACGGAGTGTCAGTAAAGGGATGTATATTTCTTTAAAACTAAAGTAAGCTCATAAATTTTCTTATAATATAATTTTTAAAGTGAAACTTTTATTACATCGTCTCAAACTTTTTGGTCTGTGTAACGCATGTCGCGTGTATCGCGGCTGCCGAGTAGGTAGGTATACCTACTCAGCAGCCGACCGACACGCGACATGCGCTACACAAAGCAGTGTTCGGAACCATTCGAACAGTTTCACTTTTACCGTGGTTTCATAAAACCACACAACATTTTTTTTGAAGTTCCAAAAATGTTTATTTTTCGTTTGAGAAATACGAAATATAATATAAACTTGTATTGAGAACTTGAACTTCCCAAGTTCATCCGGGGAAATCCCCAAGGAAAATGATTTGTTTACTCCAAAATTATATTATAGCGGCATGTTGTTTGATTATTAATTTTGTAACTTAAATACAGGATGTTGGTTTTATATTATGATCTTACAGACGCGCTGACAAATTTAGTCCGCCATTTCTAGTTTAGTCCACCAACTCTAAGTACCAATATTAAAACGAATGGATTATCATCACATCATCTAAACTCAGATGTAATGGAAGATCACAATAACATAGAAAATTCAGTGGGTGTTGAGAACTAAACAAACACAAGTAACAGAGACGCGAAGAATAAAAAAAGAGGACGAAAACGATAATTCGTTGATGCTTTCCCTTTTCGACGTATTGTTAGGGTACATCACCAATCTGCAAAAAACAAAACTGATGATTCCCAATTGCTGATTAAAAATGAAAAACAAATAATCGACAACAGTGGTGAAAATTTGCTGATCACAATGAAACATCCTTCAGTGATAGCAGATTTACTCATTTAAAATGTATCGGTGAACAGCGTAAAGGAGAGGAGGACAGGAAAACATTACGAATGTGGATGGTGGATTGTATACAGGGCGTAATCGATAAGTATGTGCAGGCGATTATGACGTTATTATTGCAGGTATCAAAAAACTTAAAACTGATATCGAAATTACTTTACCTAATGAGCAAAATGACAATAATAACTTTTTAAAAGTATAACGAGAAATATCTAAAAAATTTACTTAATACACTCCCGTATCAAAAAGGGAAAATGGAACTAGTAGAAGTTAAATGTCTAATTCCGGCAAAAGACATGAATGCGGTAGATGCAGTTAAAAATAAAAAATTTAATATTTGAAATACAATGCAAAAAATAACACTTTTTTCATAGATAAGAATCATGACTATTTTTTCCAAATTCAGGGACAACTAAACGTTGCAGAAGCAGAAGTCTGCTTATTTGCTGTTTGGACTGGAGTGAATCATTCGTTAAAAATAGAATATATAAAAAAGTATGTAACGTTTAGGCAAAATAAAATGATGGACAATAATATCAAGATTTTACATAAATTGCCTACTGTCAGAATTGATTGATTCGAGACTTCAGCATTCGATGCCCATCAAGGACACATCCTATATCATTAAAAAAAAAAAAATTTAAAAAATTCAAGCGATTGAAAAAAAAGAGATAAATCCAGTGCAACCGATAAAGCATCAGAATGCTAGCAAAAGATTTATTAGGTTTATCAATATAAATCTATATATTATACATAATATAATAAATCTGTAGAAGTCGCGAAGACCGACATCCGCGCGGACGGAGTCGCGGGCGGAAGCTAGTCAGAAATAAATATCTTTTGTTTTCATTTGCGTATTTTTCTATTTTATAATTTTTTAACACAAACATTACATTTTTTTATTATATACAAAATTTGTTTATCCGTTTTATTAGTTAAACTGAACAACTTTCACTAAGAAACTTAGATCGAAAAAAATGTATAGAGTTATGCATTTTGTATGGAAAGCTTATTTTTTTTATATTTCGTCCAAATTTCTTTGTAAAAGTTGATCAGTTATATAAACATGAAGTTGAAGATATCAATAGAAAGTATTCGCAAATTTTGTGTACTGATAAAAAAAAATCACCCGGTGTAATTTTCACGAAAATTGTTTCAAATTGTCATTTTTGGTACTTATTACGAATATTAAATTATGCATACGAATGATTTAATTTTTAAAAATGAAGTGGAGCAACTTTCCCTTAGTACATTTGTATTATTTACATATAGGATGACAGGATGCATTTGTTTGCACTACTAGACCAAGCCCTTAAGGACTGGAGTTAAATAAATGTTATTTTAAATATAATTTGTGTTTTTTTTCCTCCTCCTTTTCAATACCTACTTGGCATTTATTTTAAGAGCTAATCGCTTCTCCCGAGTTGTTCCAGCGCAGCATAAAAAAATATACATTCAGTGGTGGTCTAGGAGACTATTAGTTGATTTGTATCATATTATTTGTAACAAATACTTACTGTCGCTGCTCCCCTTTTAGAAAGTTGCATTATTAAAGTAAATATACTCACGAGAAATTAGCTTGAGAGTTCAGTTTAAATGGACTTTTTTTATTTACTAGGATTATTTTTTAATAAATAGTAATTTTATCTGTAGATTCATGTACTTATTATTATTATTTATGTACCTACCTTGTTTAAAAATTTGCCGTGTAGAGCATCGAAAATACAATTTATTTCAATATCAGTAACATATAAAATAAAACCACATTAAACATAAATAAATTATATATTTTCACAATCTGGCATGTTCCCTATTACTCTTAAACCACGTCACAGTATCTTGTATGGCTTGCTCAAAGGGGGTAAACGTGAATTCCTTGTAAAGAGACCGTAGTTTTTTGTTAGAAGCTGTTTTCTTATACTGCCCATCTGCTTTGCTAGTATCGTATACAATTTCGCCGGTAAACCCGTGTGCTTTCTTTATAGCTTCCGCCGCTTTGCTTATTGTTACCTCGTCTTCTTCGTCCACTGGAAATGTAAATCAGATTTATAAGCTGATTTTTATAGAAACAAAGATATGTGAAATGCATATACTACTTCTACAAGGTGTGATTTTTATGTACTAAATAAATAAATAAATATTATAGGACATTATTACACAAATCGACCTAGTCCCACAGTAAGCTCAATTAAGGCTTGTGTTGTGGGTACTAGGCGACGATAAATATAATATTTAATAAATACATATATAGATAATAACACCCAGAACAAATAATTGAGTTCATCACACAAATATTTGCCCTGACCGGGGATCGAACCCGGGACCGTCGGCTCAGTAGGCAGTTACTTTACCACTGCGCCAACCGCGTCGTCAAGGGGTCAAATAGGTGTACAGAATATAAAATTATTATTATTCAGCAGCAGATTAATGCTATCCGTAGTGTTTTGATCTTGGTCAGGGCCAAATATTTTAAGTTTTAACTACTTGTAACGCCATTTCTTTTTGTATTTCATAAATTAATGATATACCAAATTAAACATTTTTATTTGCCTGTGTTCCACTGTACACTAGTGTTGCCAACAGTACCGTTTGAGATTAGTTTTTACAGCACTTTTACTGGCGAGTAGATCATTTTCACTTCATCAATTACTCGAAAAAAAAAATTTAGTTCTCACCAGACAATATAAGCGGCTCCACACTATCATAGTGCCGCAATGTCCACACAAAAAGCTTAGCGATATCGAGCGAGTAAATAAACTGCCGCAGCGGGGACCCCGTGCCCCATACTGAGAATGTTTTGTCGCCTGGAATATAAACACATACAAATTAAATTAAATTAATATGACTATGTTATTCATAGAGTGGATGTATGTAAACATTAAATACTGACATAGCCTATAATAAATGTAACAGTATCTAACAAGTAAACGTTGAGTTGTTTATTTACAAGAATAGAAAAAAATCGATTGCGAGACAGGTTTCGAACCCGCTTCTTTCGCTTTGTCGGGGTGAAGCTTGACCTTTTATTATTCTTTAAAATTAAAAAAAATCTCATTATCAATGCTATGAAACTAAATATCAAGTTAAAGTTTTCAAGTAGGCAAAGTAAAGTGTAGTTGCCGCCACGTGTTTAATTTGCGCATATAACTTTGATTTAAAAGTAATTCTGTATGACTGTCACTCTCCCTTCTTCTCTTCCTTCTTACTGATGACTTGTTCAGCATGTCCCCTGGACAGTATAATATCTCACCGTTCGTCACAGCATCGTCCATCCTGCGTATCAGCGCCGGTATCACGTGGCTGGTGGCGAGCGAGAAGTTGTCGTGTGGCCCGAACACGTTGCACGGTATCACTGATGTGAAGCGGCATCCGTGCTGTTCAGCGTAGCCCCTGGACAAGTTTTACTTGAGTGTAATAACTCAGGCCCCGGAATCACAGACACAATAGAAAATCTATTGTGTCGTGGCCCGATCGGGCCGTTCGGGGCTCAATGGGTTAAGTGACAAAATTAAGGAAAAGTGGCTAAGTTAAAGTGAGGTTCGAGACAAAATGCATAAGCTTTAGAGAAGTAGCTACAGCCTTGTATTGATGATTTATGTAGCACCAAAATTGGATCTATCATTACCATTTGTTTATACAAAAAATGTGTTACTGAGCTGCTGCCATGACTGCTACAGAGAGGAGAATTTTGAAGTGAAACTTCTTTATCGGGGTTGAAAAAAAAATTAGTGTAACATTTTTTCGTTACGCGCCATCTTTTTCTTATCCCTAAAGAAGTTTCACTTCTTACGTGTGTACACTAGTACACGGACACATTTTTTTAACTATACAATAAATCCTCACCTATTTAATACATCGATCATCCTCTTAGCATAGCTGTAGCCATAGTTGGAGCTGTGAGGCGGTCCGTTATGCACCTGTAAAATAAATAGTTATAATTAAAATTTTCTATTATCACAAATCGGTCGAGTGCGATTCGGAGTCGGGGCACGAAAGGATCAAGAAAAAAAAGACGTGTGTCACTCGGGGACTGCCGCGGTAAAGTTATTGCATGCTATGCCTTCAAGCCACACCTCCGTGCCCGTCGGAGTGGGGAGCGTGAGGTTTTTCGTTGCGCAATTTCTGGATTCGGTCCCCGCACTCAAGGCCCGCGATAGAAGCTATGCAATAGCTTAAAAATTGATTGAAGTGAACTTACCATAGTCTCATCAATAGGATATGTAATTTTATCGGGGAATATACACGTGGAGAGACAGGACACAACCTTCTGCACTTTGTGTTTGTAGCTGGCGTACAGGACATTATCATTTATGGCCATATTGTCACGCTGGAATTAGAAAACGAAGATTTCAACATAGTTTTTAATAAAAATATGAGTCATACAATTGACTTTTAATTTTATTGTTGTGTTAATAGTATAAAATATTTTTAATAAATTTCGTTATAGACTGATAAGGCATAAAATATTCTTATAATTTACTAGGTCTCTTATCTATAATAATATTATAAAACTGAAGAGTTTGTTTGAACGCGCTAATCTCAGGAACTACTGGTCCGATTTGAAAAATTGTTTCGGTGTTAGATAGCCCATTTATCGAGGAAGGTTATAGGCCTATATCATCATGCTAAGACCACCTGTTGGTGGCTCGTGAAATCGCGGGGCACAGCCAGTACATAATATGATAATTCATCAATTATATATTAATTGTTTATGTTTTTACACAACAATTCAATGAGAAACTAATTTAATAAATTTTTGAACCCATATTGCCCTTGACTTAAGCTATATGACGTAAATTCGCCACTGCGGTCTGCAGCAGCTAAGCTATGGACTGATACTGTAATCCAATATCTATCAGAGGTAATGTTAAAATAATAATACTTGGAACATTACACATCATTTGATATCTGCACTTCGTTTTTTTTTCTGTCCTATTATAAAATTTTTAGATCGATTGATGCAAAGGGAATCTTATCCTAATAGCTGCCACACATATTACCTAATAGGTCTACCTGTACAGGAATGCCAATGCAGGAATGAGTTTGGGAAGAGGCATATATGCATAAGCAAAAATTAATTATAAAAAAAACTTACAAAGAAATCCAAATTATGTGCCATGTTGTGAAACAAGCCGCCCACCATAGCAGCTAAGTGGATCACATGAGTGGGCTTGTGTTTCTCAAATAATGCCTCCGTTTCCTCTTTATTTCTGCAAACATTATTCTAAAAACCACTTATGTCTCAGCTAATTATAAATACATTGTTCAGTATGACTGAGACCAAGATTGATTCAAAATAAAACAGAAAAGTATGTGAACTAATCTAGTAGAATCAAGAGAATATTGTATTTCTTTGAAATAAGCTACTAAAATTTAAATATTATAATATTTTTATTGTTTTGTATGTTAAATATGTATTATGATTTTTTGATCATATCATTTGTCTTGGCTTATAAAAAAAAATATTATTCAAACTAAACCTGTTATTAAACAAATTATACCTTAAGTCACCATCCTTGGAGCCACAAAATATCCACTTCTCATTGACTACTTCCGCAGACCCTGACTTCCTTTCCTCGTCAATAACTGTCTTGATTGCCTGGCCAACCAGTCCTGACCCTCCTGTTACCAGCACTACTTTGGATTCAGAACCCATCTGCAAATTACATTTAAGTTTTTTTTTATTGTGAAAAGTAGAAACTTCCTTCATTTACAGCACATAATTGCTAAATAAGAAAATAATAAGGGTGGCCGTACACAGACTGGCTTGTAGTAGTTGTGTGTAGCAGAAGTGCTTGAAGCTGCGACCATGTGGTGAATTATGGACATTTATTCACTGCCGTACACAGACTGCTCAAGCCGTCGCAACCGCTTCAAGCCGTCAACTGCGCGGTTTGTAGCGACATTTCGAGCAGTTAACGACCAACCGCTCGAGCAGTCCATGTACGTCGCTCAGCCGTTAACCACTCGAGCTGACCGTGTACGGCCGCTTTAAGGGTGGAGTAAAGATGTAGCTTTGCAATTTTTAAATAATTTTTACAGTTGAATCATTTTTGAATTAAATTTTAACACATTACAAATCCAACCTTTATAGTATTAGTTGTTATGTTGATCAATGATCAAAATTCTATAAAAACATGGCACAGAAGACTAAATATTTATGAAATGTGATCTGCTTTCAGTAACCGTAACTTAGACATTACTTCCCTTGGTTGTAATGTTTCATTCACTAAGTCAAGGAGATGATATTTTACTCCTATAAATGTAATTCAATTATAAGTAGTAATGTTTATTCATAAGAGATGGGTTTAGAAAAATAAACTATCCAATGCTTAAACTTAACATTAACATACAAATTGTATTGATGTATGTATGTACACTTTTATGTATTTCTATTACATGAGCAGCAATTGTGTATTATCTAAAATGTCTTTATCATATAATTAGAAATTAATTATCATATCATACATATTGTACATTAATTATTAATTATTGAATATAAATAAAATGTAAATATCCTTGAAACATTATCTTTCGACATTCTATAAAAATAAAGAATGTTTAATACATCGTAAAGGCAATGCAAAAGTTATCTACTTATGAATACGTATACAATCCGCAATCGTATGATAATAATTTGGAAAAGTTAATGCTAGTACTTAGCAATTAAGATTTTTAGTACATTTATACACTTGTCTGGTGCTCAGATCTTACCTTATCGTTGCTATTAATTTAATTTAATAGCTTTATGTACAAAAAATAAGTTTTTATTAATGCCACGATTACTTAAAGTAGCAAAATACATACACTTGATATATGGAAAACTTTAGTGACACTTACTTGTACAATTTTTTATAATTAAAATTACGATAAGTAGATTAATTTTAATTATTTAATCTTGAGTGGAATTTTGATATTTTTCTATTTCTTTTAAACCGGATTTGTTTACGGCAGAAGAAGCTGATTACAAAAATACATTACGTTTTGACTTTGAGTTTTGACTTTTGACAGTGGTCACTGGTCAGTGACAGAAGACAGAAGTTTCACGTATGACATGACAGCATTTAAGAAAAAAGTTGCCATGACCAAAATTGAAGCATAAAGTAGCACTTGCGTTTGTTCGTGGTCGCACAGATCTAAATAAAAACATGAAAATATTTAAACTTCGAATTAAAAGCTAATTTTCTTGAAATTTTACAAAAAAACTACAATAGAAATAAGCTAATCAGTCTCTTCAGTCTAGACTTAGTCTAGAATAGGAAAAATAAGATTTTTATTGGTGGTCAATCATGAAATTCTGTTGAGAATTCATCCCTTTAACTTCTATAACAAAATGCCAACACTTTTTAAGTTTTTAGCAAGCGCATAGCTCGAGAATGGCAGAACGTGGGCAGAACCGATCGTTCGGATCGTTCATACAATTATTAATACATATCTAGATCCAGAAACGCTTAAACTGAAACAAGGTTTTCGTCGTTGTTTTTTTCGATCGAGATGTGTTTTTTTTTTAATAATAAAATTTAATATTAATAAAATACTACCTATATAAAAACACACTATCTAGTAATAAATATTTATGAATTACGGGAACTCCCCTTTTATCAATTCTAGAATATCGTGAATTTATTTTTATTACTATAAAAGTATTGGGCACTGCGATTAATAATATGATCAGATGTTTGATGATAACCACAGATGAGAAGTGTGAATTTTCTTTTTTTTTTTAATTAAAGATTTTTATTATTTTTAAATATCATCTTTCAATTTATAATTGCCAGTACTAATTTTAAAAATATAAAAATTGTCTCTGTCCAAATTCTGAAATATGATTGGTCTCTAGATTCTTTTCGAGCTTCATTCTCGGTCTGAAAACGCCAAATACGCTTTCAAGTTTCAAACCAAAATGGAGGATTTGTCGGTCGAGGTGTACGGTGAAAATGGTGCTTATTATAAGGTTTGTAAATCGTGAAGTACGCCATAATTTAACTTATAAGATGTAAATATTCTTAGTGGTCATCGTACTTAGTTTTCTCAAGCCCTTGTTTTTATGTTTTGTCATATACTTACAAAAATATTTTTCCGGGAAGATCATCGCGGCTGGAATGGACGCCATGTCCGTCTGACGGCGTGAATTTTCAGTGTGTTTTATTCAGTCTGCCTTATATATTTTTAGCATTGATTGCGAAATCGGAATGGGGCAGTTGATATAATATTTTAATTAAAGCATATTTCATGCCGTTGACCCAGAAAACTCGTTTATTTCTAGAGCATTTCCATGTTAATGGATCCCCAATGTTCTTAAATTCTTCTATATTTTAGGCCATTGTCACCGACGTGCTCGACAACGAGGTTCTCGTAGCCTTTGAAAATGAGTAAGTTATTTTTTTTACTCAAATGTTAATTATTTATTTAGTTAGTCGCCATTATTTACATGAGTTTCATTGTTGTAGCTGGCAGCCGGAATCAAAGTTTCCATTTTCGCAAGTGTTCTTACCACCAAAAGACACAAGCAAACACACAGAGTTTGTCGAAAACCAAGAAGTTGAGGTTTTCGCGAGATCAAATGAGAAAGAAGCATGTGGGTGGTGGACTGCAAATATCAAGGTAGGTATTAAATTACTGAAACATTTTTCTATTAAACATGTAGGTATGTAGTGAAATGATTGTTTTTATATGTGTACATTAACATCTGATCCATGTTAATCTTATTAGGTTTAGTTCTAGTAATTCAGTATTTTCTTCTTACCATCTGTTTATGCAAATAATAATCCTGAAATGAAAAGTAAACCATTTTTTTCACCCCTAAAATATTTTACACATTTGGTATTATTTTAAATAACCTATTTTTCATAATATTTATGGGATATTATATGATTATTTGATTAGTAATGATTAATAATCAAATGTATTTATTTACATTATCAAATACATATTATAATTCTTTCTTTGTTATTGCAAATTTTGAGTCAATAAAGGTATCAAAGGAGGTCAAAAATTAGACGCTAGTGTTAAAATTTAGGCATTTTAATTTTGTTAATGATTATAGAATTTTTAATTAATGCAATTAACATTTAAACAGTTATTTTTGTTGCTGCATAAAAAGGGTTCTGTTAGATATTGTGCATTTTGCACTGGTGTTTAAAGTAGGTATAATTTTTGTTTGTGTTAATAATAAATTAAAATTACATTAAAGCTTGAAATAATGACTTCTTTTGTGGTGGGATAAAATCAATGAAAAGATCAGGTTTTTATTGTCATGTATAAAGAAAAAATCATTGCATAAGTTACAGTAAATGCTTTTTTATTTGGAATTTGATAAAGTAATTTTATAAAGAGATCACTGACCTTCTCAAATCTCAATATTGTTTTTTTTCTGGTATGTGAATAAATTTATTTAATTTAATTAGTGGGATCTCTCCAAAATCTCCTTAATTTAGTAGATAATACAACATTGCTCATATTTTCTGGGATAGATGTTTTTTATCTTATTTCTATTAAAAAAAACAAAATACCAAAAACCATCTTAACTTTACAGCCAAAAAAAAAGAAGCTTAAATGTGTATCTATTTTTGTACCTTTTTGAAATGCTTTTGATATTTTACAGAATTTCAAGTCTCAGTTTTGTCACATGATATTTTATTTATATTCTGGAAATGCATCATCTGTATTTTGGGTGGTTTATCTAATAAATTACTTTCCTGAATAAAATACATATTCCTCAGCACTGATCGCTGAACAAAGAAAGTGCAATAATTTTGTTGAATCTTATCAACCAATGTTCCCAAAAGTGAAGGAAGTTCCTTCTGACAGATTTTTTTATTAACATACTAACTCTGGGTTTTCAATCGATTGATGTGTATACTTTTTGTGCATGATAGGAATTTGTTGCTATTTAGAATCTGGGTGGAAGCTCTCCCGAGGAACATCAGTGATCTGAATTTAGATTAAAAAATGTTAATTTTTCTTTAATTAATAAAAAAAATCAAATAGGGCTTTGTTGATTTTCATGCTTAATAACTACTATTTATAAATAACTAGCAGTCCGCCCCGTCTTCGCCCGTGGTACATATTTACGTTTTCTCTACGTAAGAACCATACTCGTACTTCAAGGAATATGATAAAAAAAGAATTAACGAAATCGGTTCAGCCGTTCTCAAGTTATGCGCTTACCAACACATTTTGAGAATCATTTTTATATTATAGACTAGTATTAACATTTTTCTTAATAAATCAGGCCCCGGAATCACAGACACAATAGAAAATCTATTGTGTCGTGGACCGATCGGGGAAGTTTTAAGATGTATAAATTTTGATGCATGATTTACAATTATGTATTTTAAAAATTGCCCTAATTAGGAACTATGTTACGACATGTACCTACTTATTAATAGTTTATAATTTAAAATAAAATGTGTGTGTACATTTTAATCCCTAAAAATAAATAAATACCTGACACTTTGTACAGATGTTTAAATATTTATAATAAAAAGTGTATACATTACATAATATGCAAGATGCAAGGTGAAAATGTCAATGTGATATAGAGAAAAATAAACTAAACATGGACAGAATACATACATTGAAACAGTACTTAAAATAAAAATATGTGTTAACCAACAAACTAAGTTGGTACTGATTTATCTTTAATCTTAAGTTTTAGTTTGGGGGCTCAATGAAATACAATTAAAATATAGGTTTACGATAAATTCCTAAGTCGCCTAGTAGTAGTTTTATAGGAATAAATAGTTTATTATTAAAAACGTATCAAATCTATATTTTTAACCAAATCTTTTTGACCCAAAGCAAATAAGTGTAAATAAATTACTGTTATCTAAATCAATTTGAGTGTGATTTGCTTTAAACAAAAGGCTTTCGATAATGGTCTTTAGCTATGTTTCATAGAAATTGAGGCAGCTGTCTCAACAGTGTTAAAGCTAAGATTTCACTTGAAAATAGTTAGTTTCAGTAACTTTTATTAATATTTGTTTTATTCCTTTCCAACAGCACTACTGTAATATACATACTTTCGAGACAAATCTTATAAACATATTTATATAACCTAATTCATAATTTCTATAATATCATAATTCATATCGTAAATATTAATACCGACCTACGTAATTATTAATTTTGGTATTTAAGTATTCATAGGTCTAGATGTCTGTGTTATTTTATTTATTACCTATTTATTACCTGTTTATTAGTCATGACTTTTTCTTAAGGCTGCATTTTTTTACGTAATACATAAAATATTTTGGCAAAGTTAGTATACCTATATTTATAAATCTCTACTTGGTCACGATATCACGCGTGAACAGCTGTTTATTGTTTGGAGGAGGATCTTATGAATGAAAAACAAGGAATTTGCGCCAAAAATTAAGAAAATGCGAAAACATTACGGCCATATACAATATGTACGAAGACAGGACAACGTCGGTCGGGTCGGCTAAACTTATAAATTTTGCCAATGTCCTTTTGGATATTAAATTAAAAAATGTTTAATAATTACTCTAAATTTAAACTAAATATGTATGTATGTACAGAGATAAGGGAATTTTTTCTTAAATTTCTTTAAAAGAACACCATTTTGAGGCAGCATTACTAACACATTTTAAATTGATTTTGTATCATTAGAACCTAAAGGGAGAAAAGATGGGCGTAGATAGGTGTAGTTATGTCGGGAACGCCGCAGCCGCCGCGCCATTACGATTTTATGTTTTTAGTTGCAACTTGAAAGCAATTGAATTTCGAATTGCCACTCAGGGTGGTTGAAATCGTTGCATTATCCATCAGACCTATTTAGTAAGCTACGGGCGGATTTAAACAATAATATAACGATAGTATAAAGAGCTGTTTAGAATAAAAGAGGAATTTCGATTTAGTGAAAAAATCCATATGTTTTTATCAGCACTTATTTTCATGAGCAATTAAAAGGTTAACCGCGTTTAACGTATTTATGAATCGGCACGGCACCTAAAAAAAGACATTGTAAAGCGAAGCATGTTTTGCAACTAAACAGGATTATTAAGTCCATTGTAAGTCGATACATGTGAGCGTCTTTTAATCCAGTCGGCGGGCGTCGATACAGAAAAACACGTATTTAAAGATATTTCAGCGTGTCCCACTTCCGAGTCAAGGTTGGCGCAGAATGTTGCGGCATGCAGTGATCGAAATCGCGTATTACAAGCAGCGGCCGTTCGCCCCGACTGGCATCGGGATGCTACCTTTATTTATTTATTTCTCGTCATCCCCGAAGACTATATTAACTTGATTCGAGATAAATATAAAGCATTATTTTATTTTACTTGTGTACATTATAATATTGAACCTATAATGTAGGTCGCAGACGGTATTCATAAAACAAATTCACTTAAATCATATTAATTTGAAAGGTACGTGTCGATAAATCTAAATTGGTATAAATTAGAAATTCAATTTTAAAGAAACTTGCAAAAGTAGGAAACGACACGTTAACAAAATAGCGTGCGGCCGGCGGCGGCGGCGGTCTATGTAGGCTGCTGTGACTACGTCGGCCCAGATTTCGACTTTGACTACGATTTTGGCCCCGTTTATCGATCGTCCTGCACAAAGTTTACGATAGTCTATGATTGCAATATACATAATGAAATCAATTTCAGACACTTGCTCAAATTCAGATCGTTATTTGCGTACAGTAAATATTATTTGAGGAAATTCTGTACATTTGTACAATCTATCTAATAGAAATATTTTACTACACAGAATCACAGTTAATATTGGATGCAAGAATCTCGAATTGCACCGAACGAAATTCGCGACGCGAAAGATTCTCTTCCGGATTACGTAATACGTGGGAGTGTAACGGGAGCAGTGTTTAATTTTTTTTTTTAATTTTACGTCGTCCGTAAAGGGGTTACATGAAATTTTAAATGAAAAGAAAGAAAGCAATTTGTTTTGAAAGGCTCGCTCCCTAAGGGCGCAGTGCAAACAATGGGTAGGAGAGAGTTGGCAATTAATCTTGTCGCTGAGGAATGTTAACAAAACGATATTGGCTCTCGTTTGACATGTGTAGGTATATAGTGCAGGGTGGTGGTACTGATGTTGTTTCTTGTTATAACACAATCGATTGGTCATTTACTTAGGTTGTAGTTAGGTTCTAGAAAAAATGAAGGTTAAAACTGTTTTCATACATAGGTTGTAGGGCTATGAAATAAAAATGATATCAGCTTCATGTTAGTTAAATTTTATTGGTTCGAAATATCAACTCATTTTGAGTTCACGTGTTTTCAGAGTAGGAAGTACATTTGTTGGGTAATTCAGATCTTAAAAGTTCTGAACGTTTCCTTATGAAAACAATCGTAACCACATTTTTCATTTATAAAAATGATTATAGCCTAAGCCGACGATTTTATGCTCAATAGAGAAGCCTTGTAATATGTCTGTCAATCTATCTTACCTTTTCAGTGTAAAGCGGATACGTACTACGTAGTTTGCATGCGCAAAGATGACAATGCTTACCTTCACGATTATTAGACGAGTGTGTATTACTAGGCAATGTGTTGCTTAGGTTTCTTATTCATGGTTGAATTGCAGCTGCAACTATACTGTAATGGGAACTATATTTTCTATCACCAAAATTTATATTTGTCATCAAGTTGTATCACCTAATAAATAGATCTATCACCACGAAATATTTTCGTTCTCAGATAAACAAAAATTGTTCCCAGGTATCAATTATCAAATTAATGTTAATATATGTGTTAAAAAAGAGATCGATAACCAATAAAATTATATTGCATTACATGAATATATAAACTTCGTTCTTATAATAACAGTTTTGTTACTTAAATAATAGCTCTGTGCTCAGAATGGTAGATCTGTCACCAAATAAATCGATTATCGATCCCTGACTGCGACTCCTTTTTATTTGATACTAGCTGTCCGCCCCGGCTTCGCCCGTGGTACATATTTACGTTTTCTCTACATAAAAACCATCCTCGTACTTCAAGGAATATAATAAAAAAAGAATTATCGAAATCGGTTCAGCCGTTCTCGAGTTATGCGCTTACCAACACATTTTGCGATTCATTTTTATATATAAGATTTTGTCACCAATACAGTAGTAACATTTTATTTCGTTCAGATATGAAATTAATAGTACCTATTCGTTACCAATTTAATACATCAATTTATAATTTTAATGAAAAAATGATCAAAGGGGCGGAGACAAATTGGCGCGCTTTAAAAATTAAGGATAAATATTGAATATTTTAACTTTAATTAAGTGTTTTATCTTCTATTCTGCTAGACATAAGCCAGCTATTTTAAACCAGCGCTGATTGTTCAGTGGTAATTATTTTAAACAATAAATATTGATTATTTTGACTTTAATTGTTTTATTTACTACTCTGCTAAATTTAAATATAATTTATACTACCAGTGGAAATTTAGAACCTTGGGAGTCTAGTAAGGTAGCAGAATCTTTTGGTTGAAACGATAATAACAACCCTAATTTTTTATTTGAACTTAATGCAATTTTCTAGTAACATTATATGATTTATTGGTGATCTCTTTAAATTAGTTTGCTTAAATACTTATTAGGACACACCTATTATAATACATATAAAAACATTTATTTGGTACTAGACCTTATATCTCAGGATTTTAGGTGATTTATTGTGGAACTGATTTTGCATTGTTTGGTGACTACATTTTGGTGACAGATCTACTATTTTGAGGACAAACCCTATTATATAAGAAACACAAAACTAATTAAATTGGTGATAGATTAAATGATACCCTACTGTAATTAGCTGGGCAATGTTTGTATTCAGTTGAAATAATTAGAAATTGAACGACACAGACTGCGAAGAAGATATGCCTCTATTTTCGTTTTTAAACAATCTGTAATCTGCGTTTGTAAAATAGGGAGAGATATTATTTTTAGTCTCCATCAAAAGCTATTTAAACCTATAAAAAGAAAGATTCTTCATTGATTTTTTGTCTTGCGTACAAATACTACTCGACTTTTTTCTTTTATAGAAAGTTTCATGTACAGTTGAGTAATAAAAAAAATATATGTATATTCTGTTTTCCCCCATATTAACCCGTGTAAATTCACCTTTAAACATGTTTAAATGATTCCATTATATTATTGCCCCAACTTTCAACACCCTGGGTATTAAAAGTTTTCAGAGTTCAAGTGTCTGCAATGTTGTTGCGTCCTATTCAAAATATCTGTAATTAAAACTGGTTTCAATGTGACAATACAGTTTTAGGACAATAATATTATTAACGTTGTTGATGTTTTTCACATGTATACCTAGATAGTAATTCATTTTATTATCACTACATAGAATAAAGCAAAGTGGCGGCTTCCCGCGCCTGGTCTAATGTCTGTATATCTTTTTTTAAATAGAGTAATTCAAGTGGAGGTTTTTTTTAATAATAATTGATTAGGTTTTAAACAAAGCGGGCGAAGCCGCGGTCGGAAAAGTAGCGTTTAAAAAATGTAAGTTTTAGTACGTGCCGTAAATTGTATGTACTCTACTTGCTTCCAGATGATGAGGGGGGAATTCTTAGTGATAGAATACCTGGAGTGGGACAACTGCTACTCGGAGATCGTGCCAAAGGACCGCCTGCGCGTCAAACAGACCAAGACGCCGATTGACAAGAACACGTTCCACAAATTTGAGATCGCGGTGCCTGAGGATCTCAAGGACTAGTGAGTTGCTATGTTTATTTGTTTTTTCTTCCTTCTTAGGAAATACAAAGAGTATTTGGGACTTCTCAAAAATGGATGATGTAATTCCTTTTGCACGATTCCACATGATCAATTTAGAATTGAATAAAGCCTATAAAACAGGGTTGTTTAGAATCCAATATTTAGGGTATTAAACAACACAAAAATATTGTAGTTAATAGTTATTGGATATAATTAATTGTGTAACTTTATAAAACGTATAATGATGTAATGAAATTGTAATAGCTGAGGATGTAAAATTACAATTAAAATATTACGGTGTACTAAGCTCTAATCCGTAATTAGTACATAAAAAATATCTAGTCGTTTTTTTTCTATTATATTTATATGATTTCATAAAGCTCTAAAATGATATGTCGTTGTTCTTAAAATTTAATACATATAATTCAAGAATAGATGTCTGTTTTCAATTCGTAGGTTGTTTGTAACAATTTAACATGTAGCATTGAATACACAAACTGTATTGTTTAAAACGTATAATGATGTGTGTGTTTGGTTGTACCAAGTACCACCTAACTTGGCAAGTTGGGGTGAAAGGGATAAAAAAAATACAGGCGTCATTCAAGGTCATATTTTCTTGTTACAAGTTAATGTTCATACTGAAATCTCCAGTGTATTAGATGTAAGCTTCTTGGGTTGTACAGCCTGCACGACATGCACAGCGCGAAGGTGGAGAACGCGCACAAGGAGTTCCAGAAGGCGATCGGCGCCGCGCTCGTGTGGTACGTGCCCGAGCGCGCCGTGCTCGCCGTCATCTCGCGCTGCGAGACGTCGCAGAAGCGCGCGCAGATGCTGCACGAGATGCACTTCAGGTACACACACACTACACTACACTACATGACACTACACTACAGTAAACGACACTACGCTACACTAACATACACTTACACCTGCACCTAATTGCACTGCACTACATGACACGACACTACACCACTATACTACACAACACGCAATGCCACTTCACGTCTCGCCACGCCACGCCACGCCACGTCACGTCACACCAGACACTACAAGTTACACGGATCTGCACGATACGCTACGCCATCACTCGTGATGCCTCTCCATAAAATATACACAAATATTGCAAGAACAAAACTTAAAAATTTCACTCGAGCGGCCTCCATTAAAACCTGAAATACATAAAAACGTTGCACACATGTTTTGCCGTAAATCAATAATATGTCTGTGTTTGTCTGTGCTAAAATTTGAAAACACACTTCTTAAACTTATTCTTTCAATAGTTTGTAACAGAAGTAAAATATTGTAATTGATATTATTGTGTACTGAATTAGCACGTATCTGGGCGTCATTTGTACAGTAAACATTTGAGGTCCCGTTTGTAAAAGGCGGCCGACTCACCGCCAAACAAACTTGGTGCTTACATTATGAACGGAAGCTACAGGGCCACGGATACAAAGTCGTTATCTAGATGGGTAGTATACGCTTCCTACAGTTGTTTATTCATTGATTCAGAGAACATATACTTTGTAACGTATAGTTTACATGTATTATTTACTTACATTGTTTCACGTTATTTTCAGAAACCTAACACAGAAGTTGTTATTATTGAAAAAGACTGAAGAAGCCGCAAGGCAGCTAGAATCCACGAAAATTCACAATCAAGGAGGGTGAGTTATTTTTATCTGTTTGTTTACATAAAGTTTGAGGGCATTGGCATTTTCATACAAATCAAACTTAAGTAACTTGCAACAGGCATAAATTATAAGATTGGAAATATTAAGTATGCATTATTTTTCATTCAGAAATTGAAGACTTCAATTTGTATGTATTTATTAGTGTATAATGAAAATGTATTAAACGTTTCACAATTAACGTAATACATTTTAATAATTTAATACATATAATACTGTTTGCCCCAAACAGACATCTTTCTGTTAAATTTTAGACAGCTTTGATTAGCTGCTTTTGCGTGTATGAAATGCATTGAATTATATTATAGTTCTTGTATGTATAGGTACACGGACGAGTTCAGCGTACGCGAGGACCTGATGGGGCTGGCCATCGGCACGCACGGCGCCAACATCCAGCAGGCGCGCAAGGTGCCCGGCATCACCAACATCGAGCTGGAGGAGCTCTCGTGCACGTTCAAGATCTGCGGAGAGGTGACCACATACACACATACATACATACGTGATAGCTATTGGGAGATAGATGATATTGATATAGTATCGCGTTTAAAATATGTTTGGTTAATGCATTTATTTAAGGGCCGATTTTCCAATGCTTGGATAAAACTTATCCGTTCAATAAAGTATTACACGATAATATTAAAATGTCACGTAAACTGTCAAATACGGGCAATTAGAATACGTTTTTAAAATGGTAGTTTTATACATTATTCGACAAATAAGTTTTATCCAAGCATTGAAAAATCGGCCCTAAATAATTTACTTAAAGTATGGCATATGGCGTAAATTAAAGACAAATATTTTTTTTTTTTTTTTTTTTTTTTTTTAAATCTCCTCTAAACCTGCAATCTGCCTTATTAAGCATTAAGCTGGTGGTTAAAAGTTTTAATGTTGGCATGCATGGCAAACGCCCAGTGGCGTCTCCATATAATATTTTCTATGATCATGGTGAGTCTGATTCTACGGTTGAAGGAGGTCTTGTGGAGCTCTCCGTTTTATGCGCTTAAAAGTGCGAGTGGGCTCCATCATGTTCCAGACAAGTATGTTGGGGTGATTTTTTATACGGCTTTTATATGTCTTAAGTTTCTTGAGAATTTCCTCCTTAACAGTTGGAATAAACAAGTCACGGTGAAGATGACAATTGCTAATGAACCACGGAGCTCGAGATATGATACGAAGTATTTTTGACTGGAAACGTTGTATAATTTCCAGATTAGAGTGAGCTGCAGTACCCCAAAGTTCAACTCCATATGACCAAATTGGTTTGAGGATAGACTTGTACAAAAGAAGTTTGTTGTTCAGTGAAAGGCCAGAGTTACGCGCCAAGAGCCAGTACAATTTGCGAAACTGTACACTAAGAGCTTTCCTTTTTGTGAATATATGTTTCTTCCATGTAAGACGTCTATCCAAGTATATACCCAAGTAACGCACATCTTCTGACTGGGGAATTGTTATTCCGTTAAGTTGAACGGGTGGACAAGTATCGCGTCTGAGGGTAAATGTCACTTGCACCGACTTCGTTTCGTTGGCTTTTATTCTCCAGTCTTTCAGCCACACTGAGACATCATTTAAGCTTTGCTGTAACATTTTCGAGGCAGATACAGGATCCTCATGCATTGCGATGAGAGCAGTATCGTCAGCAAATGTCCCAACGAGAACATCTTCTTTAGTCGGTAAGTCATAAGTGTATATTAGATATAATACAGGACCCATTACGCTGCCCTGCGGAACACCAGCCTTAATTTCGTAGAGATTTGTTCTGTCGTCTCCATGCTTAACATAGAAGTGTCGTTGTTGAAGATATGACTTAATGATTAGGTAGAAGTTTATAGGTAAAGCTTGGAATATTTTATAAAGAAGGCCCTCATGCCATACACGATCGAATGCCTGCGAAATGTCCAAAAAAGCTGCTGAACAATATTTTTTGTGTTCGTATGCGTTATTAATCATCTCGACCAAACGATGGACTTGTTCAATCGTGCCGTGACCTTTGCGGAAGCCAAATTGATGGGTCGGTATTAAATCAGATTTGGCTAGCAGTGGAGCCAGGCGTTTCAGAATGAGAATTTCCAAGATCTTTGAGGCAACAGGTAGTAGACTTATGGGGCGGTAGGAGGAAACGTTTTCTGGAGCCTTTCCTGGTTTGGGAATAAGTATGATTTCAGCCACTTTCCACTGAGAAGGTATGTATTCTCTTCGCAGTATAGCGTTATATATAGCAGTTAGTAAGTCAATGGCTACGGTAGGAAGTTCCTTCATGGCTTTAGTTGTTATTAAGTCATAACCAGGAGCTTTGTTCAAGCTAAGATTATTGATTGTGGAACGAACTTCACTTGCCGTGAACTTTTTTATGGGAGGTGAAAGCTGATGCGGTGTCGATAGAGCTTCTGTTACTTCAGATATCTTGCTAGAGCCGTCAGCAGAGTTCGGCGTGAACACTCGCGAAAGATGCTGAGCAAACAAGATTGATTTTTCAGCGTCACTTTTGGCCCACGTGCCATCATCCCGTCGAAGTGGTGATTGGAAAGATATTGGGCTTTTTAAAGATTTAGTTGTCTTCCACAAAGAGTAATCTGTTGCAGAGGTGGCATCTAGGCTGTGCAAGCGATTCTCTATTTCTATGTTCCTGATGTCTTCTAGAGTGTTCTTAACTTTCTTCGCTAGTTTGTTAAATTTTTTCTTATCTTCTGGATGTCTAGAGGTATGCCACTGTTTTCTTGCCTGTCTCTTTTTAAGTATTAGTTCGGTTGCTATTTGTGGATACATGGGTATGATCTTAATATCTCTGTGTTTGGGCGTAGCTTTCCAGGCAGCAGTTTGAATGCAATTGTTAAAACTCTCAACAGCTGTGGTTATATCGTCATCTGATTTCAAGGGTATATGTTTATCTATTGTGCTGACTATAATTTCTCGAAAGTATTCCCAGTTAGTTCTTCGAGAATGAATCCTGCAAGGTTTTGTTACTTCCACAGGCTCATTATACAGTACGGCTATGACAGGTGTGTGATCAGACGATAGTTCGTATGTAGATTTGCAATGTAGGGAAGAGATGGGAAGACCTTTCGTTACGAAAAAATCAACCAGGTCAGGATTCTTCTTTGGATCGGAAGGCCAATATGTCGGTTTTCCAGTAGATGTAACGCATAGGTTAAGTTGCTCGACAGCTTTCTTTAGTTCCCGACCCTTCGTAGTAGTGGTTCTTGCGCCCCAGTCAGTATGTTTGGCGTTATAGTCCCCCGCTGCAATGAATCTATTGCCGAGTTGATTGAAGAAAGACATATATTGCTCAGCTTTTAGGTTGTGCTTTGGGGGTATGTAAAGCGCTGAGACCAGTATTGGGCCACTTGCACTCTCAATAGAGATGGTAGTGGCTTGAATTTCATTAGTGCTTATTGGATTGTGGACGTAGTGTTTGACATTGTCCCTGACCAGTATTGCAGAACCTGCATGAGCTCCGCCATCAGGGTGGTTAGTGTGATACAATTTGTACCTTGGCACTTGGAAGTGGGATTTTACGGTAAAATGCGTTTCAGAAATAAGCATAAAATCAATTTGATGAGTTTGCAAAAAATATATTAGTTCTTGAGTATGATTTGACAGCCCATTTGCATTCCACAAGCCGAGGATTATGGGTTTAAATACACTTAGTTGCGGGGGGGCACGGTGGGCCGCCTGCCTCCCGCCTGAATAAAATCCTCGCAACTGCCTTGATTTGTCGTTTGCGATCGCCAGTCGGATATTACACTTAGCAAAAGGCTTGTCATGTTGTTCAATTGTTGCATCATTTGTTTAAGCATATCCAAGAGTTCTTTAATGTCATTATTGGTTTCATTGGACTTTCCAGTTTGTTGGGTTTGAGATTTAGGCAGATTAGGATCCTGTAGCAGAGGAGCGTGAGTTGCAACTGTTACATGCTGAGGTTTGTAAAGCCTTTGGTTTTGTGGTTTCTTATTTAGACCGTAGCGAACGACGTCAGCATATGGCTGAATTGGATGTTGGACTTGATTAGAAGTAGGGATGTTCAGATCTTGTTGAGGAGCTCTGACTCGAAGAGCAGGGTATTTCTTTTTCTGAAGCTCCTTGAAGACAGAGCAGCCTTTATAGTTCGCAGGGTGATTTCCATCGCATAATGCGCATTTGACGTCATCCGATCGATCTTTACGCGCACATGTGGACGATGCATGATTTCCGGCGCATTTAATGCATCTTGGACAACGACGACAATAGGCTTTTGTGTGTCCGTAATCAAGACAATTGGCACACTGAGGTATAGTCCGTTTTGGTTTTGGTGGTTCAAACTTTACGCGACAATATAGCAGGTTTTTAATTTTATAAATATCTTTATTATTTGAGCTAGGTTGGAGTTCGACTACAAACATATGCAACGGGGTTTTGGTCAATGCTTGTTTGATATTCCAGATATTAGTGGTGATGTGCCCCAGCTTTGCCAATGCTTCTTTAATATCATCAGTATCAGTCGATGGATGTATGTTCTTAAGTATGACTTTAAAGTTCCGTTCTTGTTTGGGTTTGTAAGTAAAATATTCTGTGCCCTTAGCATCTAGTTCATTGACAATGATCCTGTACGCGTCTGTTGTTGCTGGTTGAATTTTTACCTGATCCTTGGGTAATACTTTAACTTCAAAAAGATCTTTCACGGTTTCGTCCAGCAATTTTATTAAGGGAC
>CAJQZN010042369.1:39233-58422 GCA_907164685.1 Colias eurytheme | reverse complement strand
TTTTCGAATAATTTAGATAATTATCTTGAGATTGAACAAAAAAAAAAACATTCAGTTAGTAATTAATATTTGAGAACCATCATACCAAAATATTTTATCCTTGTTTCCTCTGGTAGCTACCACAATCGAGAGTTTTGTACATGAAATTATTGGGCATCTCATCAAAATAAAGCTACTCACGAAAAATTAGCTTGATAGTAATCACTTGCAAAAATGGGCGATGTATCCCGGACTATTCATATTTATCAAAACCTAAGAATGATGTATCATGTTTTATTAACGTATTCAAAATCAAATATTATCATTTATCAACCGAAATTGCCTTCGTCATCGTCGCGTTATTCAAAGTTATATGACGTCAAGCAAAATCTCCTACGTCATCGTAGCTAAGAACTAATCTAGACCGCCCCGACGCCACCTACGCAAGCAACCTTTACGTGAATGAGCTAAAAATAGGTAAAGGTCAGACTATTATTGATAAATTCTCTATTCTTGGACGTAAATTAAATTTATCTAAGAAGTGTTTTCATCTGAATCAGAAAGAAAGAAAGAAAATGTTTATTTAATGTCAGATAGCCTCACAAGAATTGTGCGAAAACAATTTTAAATGAATATAATACATAATATACTTTTGGAAGGGTTATCTAAAATATTGCAATAAGCGCAACGAATGCAGCTAGTTGCATAACATAACGCGCCCCAAAGTATTGATCTCTTGCAGGGCTGGCATGTCTGAGTGCACCCGTTTTCTCACATCTAGGTATTGAGGTCAACAGACTGTCGCCGTTATGCACTACCGTACGATCGAATGACTGCGACGAAATAGGAAAATTGCAACAAATTAATCTTATTGCAAGAATTATATAAGTATGTGTAATGAAGCTTTAAAAAACACGAAAAACCTATATTCCTGAAATTAGCGCTGTTTTTTTTTCCTTAATATCGTCTGTCGTGATATCGTGATAATATGTAAGATAGATATAATTTATTGCGACATACTTATTTACAAAATCATTTTTTTGCAATATACTCGTTTTACACAAGTAATGATCAAATGCAAAATCTTACCTTTTCAAATATAACAAAATTCATACATTTAAATATTAAATCTCACCTGTTCATAAGCTTGACAAGATCAATCTTGAACTTGTCGGCGTACATCTCCGAGAACTGTTTGAGCGTGAAGGCCCAGCCGTGGAGACCGGACCCGAAACCGACGGAACCCTTGCTGGGGTCCACGCGGACCTCACCTATGAGAATTAGTCGCTATTTTATTTATCTTTATCCACATATTATTATAAATGGGAGTGTTAGGGAATAGAGTGTGTTTTGCGAACGATGCGATTTCATGTTATTACTTTTCTCTGTATTGCTGATGGCAATATTTATTACCTTTATTACATTATAATTTATTCAGTTGGAAATAATATTGTAGACTTATAACTGGTAATTTCATGCGTCAATACAATATTATCGTCACGGAATTGTATGTTTAGAATTTAATCTCAAATTATTTGACGTATTTCAATTTAATATTGAATATGAAAATATTTAATAAAAAAAACACGCATCATCAATCGTTGTTACATTTTACAATATCAAGCTTCACACGTGAACGTTTATCGCTTTCACGGCGGTGAAAGATGAACACGTGGCAGTGTGTTCAAATTATTTACGAAAATTCGAAATACATTTTTATGTTTTTGAATTGACCTTTATTTAGAAAGTAAGCAATATGAAAAGTCTAAATACTAATTAATTACCATTGCACTATTTAATGATAATAATTACGTAAAAATTAACATGTTATTATCAACACGTGACTCTCGGCCGTAACGACTTTTCTCAATGTCAGGTCAATGACTTCAACATTCGGCTGTAAGTCAGCCATATAAAGATTTATTAAGAACTAGCGGTCCGCCCCGGCTTCGCCCGCGTTTTCAAAGAAAAACCCGTTCCCGTAGGATTTCCGGGATAAAACCTATCCTATGTCCTTTCTCGGGTATCAAAATATCTCTATACCAAATTTCATGCAAATTGGTTCAGTAGTTAAGGCGTGATTGAGTAACAGACAGACAGACAGAGTTACTTTCGCATTTATAATATTAGTATGGATGACTGACTGACTTCTACAATTCAATCATGTTTTTAAGTTACACAAAGAATAAAAGTGAGAATGTTATAGCATTTTGATTATTTATACTGATAAAATCCTACCATTCTTTTTGCACATGCTTTATCTCATGATTACTTATCTGTTTACAATTTTATACAAAATTATGAAAGAAATGCAAATTCATTATGAATTATTATGTCCATTGTATTATAAGAAAGAAATATCACAATAGAAGAAATATCAGTTTGAGTTTGAGTTAAAGAAATGGCAAGTCATTCTCAAAGAAAAATCATTTACATGCCCTGAAAGTTTTATGGTACCATAATCTTTTATAGAAGACAAAAAATACTTATGGTTCTCAAGGAGGAGACATCATTACTTGTGTATTGAAGGATCAAAGAATTAAATTTTAGCTCTATTTAGTACATATTTAAAATGTGTATATCTATAAATTCTCAATAATGTACATAATTTTATCACCAAAAAATGGCTTGTAACTCTTAAATCTAAAAATAAGTATATGTAGTTTTACTTACACTAGAATAAGTACTACTAACAATATATGGGCAATGCTGCCTGATACAAATAAATAAATATATAAAAATATCATACCCATGGGACCACCATCGTCGTTATAGGTGGCGATAATAACGTTAACATTTTCAACAATACGCTGGAAGGTCTGGTAGAGCTCCTCGGCCTCCAACTGCAACTCGAGCAGGGCGCGGTCCATCTTGTTCATGAACAGAATGGGCTTGATGCGCTCAGCAATCGCTTGACGGAGCACAGTCTCAGTCTGTACGCACACACCTATGGAACAAAGCCTGATTGAATTTAAAGTGCTTTTTTTTTACTAATTGAGTGGCACTATACCTCACATTTTTATGATGTCATTATTACTCATTATAGTAAACTAGTGGTCCGCCCCGGCTTCGCCCGTGGTACATATTTCGTAATAAAAGGTAGCCTATGTCCTTTCTCGGGTTACAGGTATCAAAATATCTCCATACCAAATTTCATGCAAATTTGTTAAGTAGTTAAGGCGTGATTGAGTAACAGACAGACAGACAAAGTTACTTTCGCATTTATAATATTAGTATGGATTTTAGATATTAATCAAGTAGAAATAAAATCAGACTAACCAGATACACAGTCTACTACGACCAAGGCACCGTCAGTGACTCTGAGGGCGGCTGTCACTTCAGACGAGAAGTCAACGTGTCCGGGCGAGTCAATCAAGTTGATCAAGAAACCCTTTTCAGTCTTCTCGCGTTGGTCTGGGTTTGTAATGAACACCAAGTCTTTCTCTTCCAGCTCGAAGTACATAGAAATAGCGCTGTGGACAAATACTATTGTTCAGTTTCGGCATTTTGCAGAAAAATTTTCTTCATCGTGAAAATAGTCATCAGATGGCCGTTCTGAAGAATCCTCAAGGAATTTCGGATTTAAATGGTTAGAACAATCATCATGTAAGTATTAATTTACTTTACCAATCACTACATAACTGGTGAAAGGTAATTTGGAAAACAGCAAAAATGTTTGCTTTTAGTAGAAATATACTGCAAAAATATTTATTTTAATTAATACGGAAATATTTAAATAAATTTGATTACATTACCTAACAATAATAATAAAAAACATTGTTTCGAGTGCATGGTGCAATCTTGCCAAGTTCGATATTGTGCAAGATTTGCGAAATTATGAGCGAAAAATTATAAACATCCGTAAACACCATGTGTAATAACCTCCAAAATTACATACAATGAACCATGGGGGTGTTCGACGTTCGTGAAGTTATAGGTTATGGAGAAAGTGCAGCCATATTGCATAAAGAAAGTGCAACTTACGTGGATTTGATGGTGATACATCTGTCTTGCTCGTCTTTCCTGGTGTCCGTGAAACGTGTCTCTCCGGCTCTCGCACCAGCGATGATACCGGCTTTTGACACCAGCGAGTCTGTGAGTGTGGACTTGCCGTGGTCGACGTGGGCAATGACGGACATGTTGCGGATATTCCGCTTCTTGTCCATCATCCCACGAATTTCGTCTACTGTGAAATTCACCTGCACAGAAAAGACCACTTAACATCTTGGACGACATTTCTCTCAAAAAAGCAACTACTAGAATTAATTCTCACGGGCACACTGATTTTCTAATAATCGTAACATTGTAGAGCACTTTAAAATAAGAATTTAAAGGCTCCTAAGGTTTTCTCACAACACTATCACTGAGACACTTTGAAAACGTCATCCGAGTACAAAGAAGATCGACGTGATTGAACTAAGTTTTTAACTTTATTTTTCACAAAATACTCAAAAATATAGACGCGAAGCATTAGCACGAATAATCCGCTGCACTTTTATAATCACTATTATGATTTTCCGTACTCACCATATTGGATGGTTTTTGATTTTCCTTTCAAATAAATAAACTACCATACGCCAACAATGGCGTACGCTTGAAAAAGAACCCTTTTCCACTTCGTAGGCCGGATGTGCCCACTAGTCGTCAAATGTGGCATGAACCAGAGACAAAAATGTAGATGTGTTACCAGTTTCGTTTTGCCAATGTCAGTACAAACAAAGGTAAAATAATAAAAAATAAGAATATAAATTATTTTAAATTATATGTATATAAATATTTTGTTTCCATTTTTTTTCCTTAAATTCATACATTAAATATTTATTGAGCTATTAATGTATAACAATTTTTATTTCTCTGGTTATTATTTTTAAAAATATCAAACATAAAACAACTCCATTGCGTTTTTTGCTGCACACACATGACACAGAGCTGCACAGCAAGTTGAAGTAGAAATTAAAATTGGCAAAAAGCATGGAAGTATGACTATATTTCTGTGGCAAAAAGCCAACAAAAAGCTTTTGCTCGTTGCCATAAAGAAAAAATGCATTCGCCGCCAAAATTTAATTGACACGTAATTATAAAAAAAGTTTCTTGAATGATTTATTTGTATGAAAAATAAATCTGTAGCAAAAACATTATCAAAGCGATAAGTTAAAAATTGGATCGCAATAATGCAAACTGTTCTATTTTTTTCTTTACTGCAAAGTTTTACACTTGTTAGTCAAATACCTACTGAATAAAGAAGTGAATACAGTTACAGCTAACGGAACCATAAAAAATGACCTGAAAATACACCGAGCTAGTGTACAAAATACGAATAAATAATAAGGTGGAAAATAATATGAAGCTGTGTTAGGTCTGCGATAGCTAGCTCATAAGTTATTTGATATATTTTCCAATAATTTCCATTAGATGGCAGGAGTGCACATTATTTTTATCCACTCGACAACAGATGGCAATATAGGTGTATGTTTTTAACACAAATTTAAATAACGACATACTTAGAGATTTTGATTTCGGCATTTTTTATACATATTTTGTTATTTAATATGGATAATCAATAATATTATCATCGTCATAACATCGCACGATAATTTCCTGATTTCTAAAATCCCAATTAGGGATACTCCAATAAATATATCACTTGATATGAATTCAAATTAACGATTTTTGATATCATCAATGGATATAATAACATTGACTGTTTATTTGCTTTCAGCGGATAGGTATTCCGAATGCATACCAGCATACCTAATACGGACTGTTATTTGTTTTATAAAATATATATAAAATATATGTTTATCTTTTTTGTATTTATAATATTTTACTATAGTTGTTAATTTATGGTCTTATGGAGGTACCACCAGTTCAGTATAAATTCAAAATGATGACGAATAATAATGATACTCTTCTCATAAATATTGTCCTTATTAAATCGGAGAAAATATATTTATATTTTAATGTGTTACATACCTTTAATACCACCTTTACATTCAAAACATAGGTACATATGGCCAAGTCCACAGACTGTATAAAATTAAAGAGGTTTAAGATAAGTATAATCTTAATTGTTTTATTATGAAATGTTTTTGTTTTTGTACGTGTGTGGACGGGTAAATTATTTTAATTGTAACCTTGGTTTAAAAATATTCATTTAATAAGGGTCGTTTTCGATGTAAGAAGTTCCTAAATAAAATAAAACTTCAAAAATGTATAGGTAGGTACTTATTTAATGCATTATTAAAAATTTCACATAAAGAAACCTTTCAAGTTTTAGGTACCTACGTCCTACAGTACTCTTTCATTTTTTAAACTAGAACTAATTGCAAAGTAAGAAATCAAGATCGAGGTGGAATCAAAATAGTAATCGAATTGAAAACTAAATTGATCGAATCAATTTCGGTGGTAAGGCCGGTTACTCACGTACCTACCTGCCGCAGGGGCAATATTGGAACAATCTCGGTTGGTCAAAGCGGTTGGAGCAATTTCAGTTTTTCTCCAAATTTCCTTGCTTGCCTATACACATCACAATTAAGGAGCCAATTAAGGGCCCAATTCTAAAATTGCCCCTGCTGCAGGTACGTGAGTAGCCGGTTTTAGGCTTCAGAATCTTAACAATAAAGTTGTATCAATATAGAAAATATAGAAAATCAAAACCAGCTGTAACACAAACAGAAATTATACGTCAGCAATTTTCAATCATATTACATCTAGTAAAATCATAATTGATTTATTGTTAGCATAACCGCCAAGATCTGCAAGGCCGTTGGCCGGCAGCAAGCTGCTTCTGAGAACTTGCTAATAACTATTGAATGACAACCGAATTGGCACGATTTGGATAACTTGGCCTATATTTTGTACGCAGAATAGGTTTTTTTTTTTAAGTGAATGAAGCTGACTGCAGTATTGACTTGCAGATTTTCTCAATAGCTCTATAATTTTAAAACTAGGTAGTATGACCAATAATTATTTAGTAGAATGTAGATAATCTGTGGTGGAACATAAAATTTAAAAGCAGGTGGGTATCTAAGATTTAAATTCATTTCATATGGGTTTATTTGTAAAAAATATATTCGGTAAATCTTCTCAAACTTACTTTTATATTGGTGAAAATTTAAATTAAAGTTATGTTTAAACTTTAATTTAAATTCTCGATAATTTGAAGACCAATTCACTTTTCTAAATTCAAAAACATTATTCGGATTACAAACAACATAATAATTTGGAGATGTGCTTTCTTATTTTATTTAATTGACGTCTAACATTGCATAAATTAAAACACAGACAGAAAAATATCGACGAATAAGGCAAGTAGGTATTTTAATACAAAATAACTTTATTTTGTATTTATTTTTTGTAACATCGATTTCTTTTTTTGTAATTTTCCCGCCTGTCAAAATATTTACGCCATCTTGTTTTGAAACTGTAAGATCCGGGACATTAGGTCACAATCACTTGAAGTCGTCAAGAGAGGCTTGGCACAGGTGTTGGTGATTCATGTATCGTGTACTTGTTTGGCATTCATTACTATGAGATAATATACAGAGTACAGACTACAGAGAAAGATGCTCAGCTTCCGATTTGTTGGTGTTCCGCATTAGTGTTATTATGTCATCGAGACAGCGATCAACGATTGGAAAAAAATATGACAATGCGACTTTGGAGAGACGGAAAAAATTGGTAATAAATGTACACCATTATAAATTCTAATATGTAGTAAGAATTCATGTGATTATGTTCTTTGCTTTATTGTAACGTAATATTTTACTGGAAGATGGTAAAGAAAAATGAGAAAAGATTATTTTTTTATTGCTCTGAGGTTTATTTCCGATAACATATCGATGAATTTTTGTTATTTTTTTGGAAAATATTTCGAACACCTTATTTCGAATTCTACCCCTGTTTGATTTTTTTTTATTTGGTAAGTACTATCGCGTAAGGATACAAAGAAATCAACGGTTGTATTGTGGTTTGTTGAAAAAAAATACAGAGAAGGGATAGATCATTGAACCTTTGATAATAATCCGTCATCACTTCACCAAGACAAATAATTCACTATTCGTAAATAACAGAGCATGAAGATAACAATCTCGGACTTTTCCAATGAAACTAAGTGTACAAACCTACAAAATGTATTGAATGGTGTTACATTTGATGTTAGGGGCGAGGGTTGCGATTTATGGGTAGGTTAGTAATTGCGAGGGTGCTTCAGGGCTGCCACTTAAAAAATAACAAAACCTTATTTATGTATTTATCAGGTTTTAAAAGAGATCGTACTTCTTTTAGGGACTGGGATTTGGAACCTTAAGACTTGAAGCCCAAGTTCTTATGAGAATTATCTAGCCGCAGAATTATCAGCCCCGCTTCATAGGTTAAACTCACAGAACATATTATAAAAGAGGTTATACCTACCTTTTTTATAATATGTTCTGTGGTTAAACTACAGGCTACTGGGGCCATATTATGACCTCTTATTTCCAGACAGTTTTCGCCGTGAATTGAACTGACATGCAAATTCATATTATACAATAATTCACCATGGCTGGTTATTGCGATCATAATATGAACTAGCTTCCGCCCGCGACTCCGTCCGCGCGGATGTCGATCTTCGCGGGGATGGTTTATTTCTCCATTTTGAGTAACTCTGACAATAACATCTTATAAATATCTATTGGACCCAAATACGGCTAGGCCTATAATAATACCCAACGTGTGTTCGCGGTTCTACAGAACAACGTCTATGGATAAAACTGAAAAATTAAGATTGTTTTTTTTCTACGTATTTTTCCAGGATAAAAAGTATCCTATTTTACGGCCAGGATAATAAGGTATAATTATACCAAGTTTCATCGAAATCGAACCGTTAGTTTTCACGTGATGTCTTCACATGCAGACAGACAGACAGACAACAATTTTTTTAATCACATATTTGGGTTTGGTATCGATCCAGTAACACCCCCTGCTATTTATTTTTTCAATATTTTCAATGTACAGAATTGACCCTTCTACAGATTTATTTATTATTATATGTATAGATTTGGCAGTCAGTTCAATCCACGGCGTAAACTGTCTGGAAATAAGTGATTATATTAGGGTCTCAGCTGACTTACCCGCATCTGCATCGTGCATAAACTGATATAAAATTTGAAATGCAATCGCTTTTAGCTTTACAAATTATTGTAATACTTAATCGTTAACAGTTTAGGACAGGCAGTGGGTAGTAGTAGGTAATTAACTAATTACTTTTATTCAAAAACAGTTCGTTTTAATGTATTCTGAAGTTTTCCTCAACGTTAATGATGTTTTGTATGTTTTTTTATTGTTCAGGCATAGTATGTATGTATAAAGATTATAGTATGGTTCAGGTTCGTTAAAAATAAATGATTACTGGCTTATTTTTTTTAAAGTTTAAATACAGTACCTTAAACCAATAAACAATAATTTATCATCATAAATTCTTGTTTTTGGTTGTATTTACACGGAAAAAGGGGCATAAATAGGATTGATTTATATCTCCATAAGGGCAACCCTACTAAAATTGACATTGGGCAGTGAAGTTGAAGGTCATCAAATTGGAAATTACGTCAATAAAAAGATAGTTAAGATCAAAGATAACAAATGCAAGTTTGTTTTCCCTTCAGCCTACAACGGATTTATGTCATGGCCCTATGATTTTTATATTTTTGATGGTAGACATAAATAGCTAATAATCATACTGTATACTGTTACATGTTATACAAACATTTTAGGAACATTTTTGAAGTTTCGTCCATCAGTGGATATTCTAAGGCAGACTCCACACTTATAAACCATCTGTACCTAATCGATTCAATTTTTTTGACATGAAAATATACTATTTCAATTCTTACCTATGTATATTCCTACTTATAAGAACTTAGGCGCGATTTATTCTTTAAATTAAAAATTTGGTAACTACTTCCAATTAAATCATGTGACTTATATATAACAAATCTGTGTAATTATAAAAAATAATGTTTACTCTAGTACCGCTTCCGAGTAAGTTATTCATGTTATTCTATTCATTCCTAAGTCTAGCTTAGCCTACAAAACATCCATTGAATAACTTGCAACTAATAACTATATATAAGTATTAATCGATTACGACTGGTTTTCCACACGTTATCTACTCTTTAATTATGGTCATTTAACATTTTATAAAGAAACCTTCGGACTTCATTAAATAAAATAAATAAACTTCATTTATAAACAATTCCATATAAACGATTACAAAAATTAATTAAAAGTATTTAAATACTTATAGCACAGAATATTATATAATACATAGTACATTATCCGTACATATACTACGTACGTATAGCTGCTTTCGCATCTTTGTAGATATGTTTTCTTCAGCTCACACTAAAAACTAACTATTATAAATGTCATACAAATACTATACCTATACTACCTATTACCTATATCAAATATTGCAGAGGTCAAATTGGCCTTTAACTGCTCTTATTTTCAAAGTTTGTATGGCCACTTTCTATTCATATTTGAAAATGATTATTTTCCAACATTTTCAACCGTTTCTTATTGAAGCTGTGCTGCGTGTAAACGGTGAACATTTTATATTTATTTACTAAAAGCAATGACCACCAATCGTCCTCTGAATTTACTTGTAAACAATAATAAAGTTTCAATGAGTTTTTGTGAATCACGCCATTAAAACGACCCACAAAATGTTCAAGGTTTCCTGTCAACCTGCCAACGAGAAATAGTGAAAACCTAATGAAAACTGTCAGACTTTATAAACAAAACCTAATTATTCTAATTATTATTATATCTCTTTATACCTATTCGATTAGTAAAGTAAGTAACTAAAGAAAACATTAATATTTTTAATTACTGAATTACTATAGAGAGCACATTATATTTTAAAGTCAATTTAACTAAATAGGTACTAATTTCAGTACTTGACTTGACATGATGAATATGAACGTAAGAAGAAGATAAGAAGGTACACGATACAGCTTCACGCTTTTATAATTTATTTATTCGTGATAACTTCACAAAGGGAAGATGTTCTTTTATTCGTAGAAGTCTAAATAATAAACTTCTTAGCTCCAATATGTTGGCAATTCAAGCTCGCAAATCCCATTTCCACGGAAGTATCGAATTTTGTTCCTCTTCGTGCATGTGTCACTGTTGGCTTCCCGCCAAACACAACTACATTTCGTTTTTTATTTCAAAGAAAAAGTACTTTGGGATTTCTTCAAAATTTATTTTAGAGTAAATCGCTTCTGGATTAATGATTATAGATCTTTCAGTGTTTCAGCTTCTAAGTAATTATACAGAAATAATCAGCTCGGAACTTCATTCTTTAATAACATTGAAATCTTTTGCTTTACTGTAGACATAAGATTGACTACAATAAACATAAAAAAAATGAAAAATCTAAGTTATTGAGATGAGTTCACCGAAAAATGAAGCCTATTTTTTCGTTCTCCTCAAAAGGGCATTTATTAAATTATTATTATCTGAATTTTTGTAAGAAATTCTCTTTGTAAAATAAGTACATAGTATAATTACCTTTAAAAGTACAATGTTTATTCCAAAATTATAAAATTAGCGTGAAAAATAATAAAAAAATTGTTTGGCAATTTTCCTCTACTAAAATTCACTCATTACATTAATATTTCTCAAATGTTCGAACATTTTTATTATCGTTAAATTCGCAAAGTGAATGAAGACCGGTGATGAATGAATGGTAGTTCCCAGTCCTGTCAGTTTATAGTTAATCGAAAATTGAACCTTATGCCGTTGAATTAAGAATATTTATATTTAAAAAAATAAATTGCCAATGGACAGTTGCCAGGTTGATACAATTTTGTAAATAAATAGATGATGCAATTCAGAACTTTCTCGATTTTCGCATATGAATAATTTTCTAAGAATTGCTGGGATTTTAGATAGAATTCTAGGTTTTTGTATTTTGACAAGTAATTATGTAGTTTAACCAGTTGGTAGGATAAATGTTGTTTATTTTTTTAGAACGGTGAATAACCGTTTTCAATATTTACAAGAAATCAGTTGTCATGCGGCCAAAAATATTTCTAGTCATAAATATGTTATATAGGCTGTATTTCTTATTTCTGTTAAATAGACTGTCGGGCCGGTTTAATTACATCGTATTGTCTTGCAGCCCCTTTTATTCACAGCCCAATGTAAATAAGATTACTTAGGTACTTATTTTCGCGAGTGAACTTGTAAGCCAGGATCTGAAATAAATCGCATGACATCATAGGATCCGCAGCAAATAAAATTGTGTCCAACTCTAAATACTAATTAAGATGTGGCAGTGTTGCCAGTGAAGTGTATGGTGACCATGATTTTTATATTTTTATTGTTACCTATTTTTTTCTATACAAATATTATAAAGAGGAAAGGTTTGATTTTTTGTTTGTTTGTTTGTTTGTATGAATTGAATAGGCTCCGAAACTACTTGGCAGATTTGAAAAATTCTTTCACTGTTGGAAAGCTACATCATTTCTGAGTGACATAGGCTAGGTTTTATCCCGGAAATCCCACGGGAACGGGAACTATGCGGGTTTTTTTTTTGAAAACGCGGGCGAAGCCGCAGGCGGAAAGCTAGTGTTTAATATGTCAAATTCAAAATTAGAAAACGCTCGTTCTTTTGGTGCATTGTGAAGCAGAAAACGAGATTATCAACCTTTAACATAGCTAAGTACAATTGCTCAACGTTCACGTTCACATCACCATTTCAAAATTACACTGAAAATAAATAGATTCAGAAATAATATTTTACAACGTTAATCCTGAAACACTTCGAATCATATGTCTGTGCTTCGAATCAAGGTAATCGTATCTTTTTCTTTTCCATCTTTTGTCTCTTAACGTACCTTAGGTATACGGTATACCTAGCTTACTCACACTCTTACTGTTCCACGCTTAATTCGAATTTAATTAAAATCTCATATTTTTTTATCTACCAAACCATTTCAAATAATTGCCCTATATTATAATCCCAAAATATTAAAAATATTGGACAATCTAGTAAGGGTGGTATATTTGTAACACCGATGGGCACCGCTTGCTCTTATTGCTGTGGTTTATTTGCGTCAAATACGCACTACGTGTGTAGCGTAGGTTTTATTTTCTCTTGGATTGATTTTTTTACAACAAGAGAAAATCTGACCCGTGCCTTTTTACTTTTTTTTTATTGAGTGAATGGCAAAATCAGTGTCCAAAAAATATGTCCTACGTTACTCAGAGGTAAGGTTCCTATTGATATAAGGCTGTGTTTATCGGTCGCATCAAGTAATATAAAAAAAGTAGTAAATCATAAAATGTATGTATAACATTATTAAAATGATCTATGAATATAACGATGATTAAGAAAATTATCACATAGGAAAGTACCAAATTACAAGAATGATTTATAACAATGAGACCTTTCACTATGCAGCTGCAAATATAATATTATGATTTCAAATATGGCGTTTAGCTAAGTACATATATATATGAAAAGACTGAAAATGAAAATAATACCTTAATGTACGACAGTTTGTGTTGCCATTTGATGGACAACGGTACCATGAAGATCATTAACAATAATTGGTTTAAAATATAAGCTGTAATAAATTTCCAAGCGTTCTTTAGCGCCCAGCCATCAAAGGCGACAAAAAGACTTTACTTCTAAATCGGTAAAGTTCCCGCGCAATAAATCAGATGGCGCCCAAGTGCTGAGTCACTCGCGGGCCGCGGGCGCACGGATCCCGCCATTTTTCAGCCAATTTAGTCTATTTTCAGGACAAAAATTAAAGCCCATTGGCGCCAAACAGATGTGACTCATTTTGAAATGAAGATAGACTTCGATTGTTGGCTATAAAAGGTAATTGAAAGAAAGTTTTGTAATGAAATACTATTTCTTTGATTCATTTTTTTACAATTTATTGCAATTAATAATAAATATATGTATATTTAAAAAAATGACCAATTATTAATATAATTCCTGTTTAAGAAATACGAAAAAAATCTTTACTTATGTAAATATGTAGAAATACATAAACATTATATACCTATTTTATCTCAATTATTATTACTAGGTAATTTTCATTTATCCTAAAAAATATCTTTGAATAACAAATATACACCAAATATTATTTAGGACCACTATCGAAATAAATAATTCGTGTATTTATTTCAAATAGAGGACAACGAAAAGCGCACACAGACCGATTAAATATTTGATAAAAATATTCCCATTGACCCATATAAATGAAAATCGTAATATTACAAAATACCTATGTAATTCCCACTTACCATTCATATGTCATTTACGGTCTGAGAGGGGACGAAATGTGACGTTGTATAGGGTTACTAACCCCTACCATGTGTTACTTTTTCACACGTGATAGGAAATCGAGATTTTCTCGATAAGGAAACTACGGCGTACGAGATTTTATCGGATAAACTGCAGAAAATATTTTCATTTCGAGTGTTAATGACAATATAAACTACAAAATTCTCTATCACATCGGTTCGGTATTAATGATCATGCATGAAAATTGAAAAGTTATCCAGCTGAACACTGGTTTAAATCTTAATTTATTATGAGAAAAAAAAACAAAATGCTAGTAGTTTATGTGGGTATGAAACATATATGATGTTATGTATGCTGAATTCGAATATTTTTAAATTAAAGGTATTTTTTTATAGTAATAATAATAATAATAAGGGCGTAGGGATGTGACGACCCCATCGCCCGCGGTTGGAATATCTGTAGTCTACGTGACAACAGATATTCCACCCGTGCAATCAGTCAACCCGCAGGACACCTTGTGGCGGGGTGTCGGGGAGTAGCGACCCCGCGGCAACCGAGTGCTCCCGGGGGAGGAACCTGTCTTCATCTCCGGCTTGCCTTCACCGGCCGGTCGGAGTGAAGCCTGACGACGACAGGACCCCCACCCTCTGGCTTGCCTTAACCGGCCGGCCAGAGTGGAGTCGCGAGAGCTTTTAACTCGAAGGGTGGATGCGAAGCGTAAGTGGCGAGTGGGCACGTGATGCTGGACCCTCAGGGAGCGCGTGATCGTAGTTTAAAGTCCAGGGACGCCTCTCCACCCTTAGCTGCTCACAATATGTTGCCCCCTTGTCGCACTATTGCAGCGACTTATTTCGGGGGCCCATACAGTGAGAGGGCGAGTCACCACCTGCCAACATATTTTTACTTTATTTTAGTAGAAAGGCAGGTGCCATAGTTTCCCATAGTCCCCAATACCAGTCCATTTAGCATCCCAATCCATAGCCCAGTTATTAAATTTCCATACCCTGCAATAGTCCTACATCGGCCGCGGACTGCCTAGGGCTGTATCTCTATAGTACAGTCATGGGCAGGCTGCGGCTGGTGTCCCACAACACATTAAAATTCTCAAAAGGGCCTCTGCGTGTTGGATCCGTGTCCCCACGTAAGCCTTCCAAAGATCCGGGTACCGTCCTTCTGGTGGTACCCGAGTATTATGGAAATGAGAAACATAATAATAATACAAAAGATTTATTGCAACCAACAGAACATACATAATAATACACAATACAAAAAAAAGGAAAACAGACATAAAATAACACAAAATTATAAGGAATTTACAACACTTACAGTTATTAGTTACACTTATAGTTAAAAAAGTACACGAATGTATTATCTGTGTTGCGCGCTGGCTGCAATTAGGCCCTGGCTCAGCATAGTGTTGTGGGAGCAAGCTCCACAACGCTGATAATTCTGCCAGATACCCAGATGAATAGTTTGCGCCTCCAATCAAGTAGGTATATATAAGTATAATAAAAATAGAATAATTAATTATGAATGTAAAGAAATAATAAATGTGTAATAATAATAATATATAAGCAGTAGAATAGATATATTTGGTCAAGTAAAATCAGTATTTATATGTAGGTATATAGGTAGGTATGTATGTATGTATAATGTGTTAATTTATAAGTTTGGATACGTATAGTCAGAGGAAATAAAATTATGATGATTGTAATTTGAGCAGTAGTGATTTGTAAGTGCGACGAAAGTTGGATTTGCACTTGAGTTTTTTTATTGGAGGTGGTATGTTGTTCCAACATTTCGTCGCATTATATTTAAATGACCCACGAAAGGCGGTAGTTTTATGTTGGGGGATGGATAAATCTTGAGTTCCACTTCTTATTTCACCCCTTTTAGTATCCTTACGCCATAATAGTTTTGTGTACAGATATCCAGGCTGCTTTGTATGGATCGTATCAAATAAAAGGCAAGCCAATAATAAATCTTGCCGACCTTTCATTTTTAAAAACTTTATGCTATTAAGAAAAGGGGTGACATGAGACCTGGGTGGGATTGTCACGCAAAATCTGGCACAGGAGTTTTGCACTCTCTGAATAAGACGCTGCACTTTTGCCGTTAGACAAGGTCCATAAACAGGGAGAGCGTAATTTAATTTAGAAAGTACGATGCTTTCGCACAACCTTATTCGTAGGTCAACACTCAAGAAAGGTCGAATATTGTAAAGCACTTTGAGTCTATAAAAGCAATTGCTAACTAAATTAGTGACATAATTTTCGAACCTTAACTGGCCGTCAAAATCGATGCCCAGGTTACGAGCAACTGTAACCCGCTCTATAGGAGTGGAGTTTACAAAAACAGTAGGATAGTGGGGAAATCTTCCAAAGATACCCACGGCCCCCGGGGATGGAGCCAAGGGTTATGTCGGATTCTTACCGACTAAAACCCCACTGTGTTCCGTCGAGCCGCGCAGTTAGCCGGGGCCGCGGGTACTCTTAGAAATCGTCCACGACCAAAAATGTGGTCAAGTTGTGCCTTAACCGATTTATGTGTTCCATCCTTGTCAAGGGGAGTGCTAACCGTCTCTCCTTTCAATAGACACAAATTAAAGGTATGATATTTTCTTATACAATAGAGGCATTAGAACTAGCGTCATATGCCACAAATTATACGTATTGTACAAATTGCACGTATTGTGGCCCACAATACGTCAAAAGACGCGGGTTTATAAAGCATTTTAAAAATTTTATATTTACTATAAAACTAAAAATAAAATAAAAATCGTATAATTAACACCCACACACATTCGAGTACCACAAGTACGCCGGAGCACCCCATGCGAGGGGCGAAGGCGTCCCGACGTCGCGCCGCCGCCCGGCGCCAGACGGACGTATTCCGCTGATTGTTAGGAAATTGACCATGCTAGAAGTTGGAGCACGATACAGGCTAAGTAAACTTCTTTAAAAAAATAAAAAATAAATAGGTACTTAAATTAAAAAAAATGTATGTGTGTCATGTGTGCTTTCGATCTGTTTTCATTTAAACTCTTAAAAGAAAAGTTAAAATAAAAAATGCTAAAATGTTTGACTCAAATAAATGATAAATAAGTAACTACTTGCTTAGTTACTTAATCAAAAATTGTGATACCTAAATTAACAGCTATGTACCAACATCAGAATAACGAATTACCTACGTGAGGTGTTTTTTCAAGTTTTCTGAATATTTCCAGAAGCACCAGGATTTAAAAATATACAAAGGTGCGATACCAAAAGCCGAATCAATGCAAAAACCATGTTTACATAGTATTTTTACTTTCAAAGCAGACAACATACCTACATCACTCAATAAATTTCACCTCGATCATGTAAACATGAATTATTCAAGTTAACCCCAGTCATAAAAACAGCTTGTTTTACAAGCCATAAATGCCACATACACCATTAATGGTTTACCTTTTACGTGGAAGGTATTTAAATTGAGACTTTCTAGTAGATTCTAGAACGCTAAAGATAATTTTGGTACCGCTAATAAATTATAATAGCTAAAAAAATAACTCATTATTAAAAAGAATAACACGAATTAAGAAACGGTACTATAGTAAATTCTATCGCGGTGCTATGACAATAAGAATGATCTGCTTTTCAAACATAGTTTCCACTTTTCTTGAAGTACGAACAATAAAAAGTAAAATCGGCAAACGTCCAAAGATAACAAATTAGTAATTGGCTACCTTTGAACTTTGCTAATTAATCTATAGCACATCTATAGTTTTGTCTATGGATCACATTATTGAAGGCGGTCAAGGTGAATTCGTAAGTTTCGTGTGGTCCGAGCTTTTGATCCTTGACCCTTGGATGGCCTCACCTAGTCTGTACATTATTCAATTATTTAAGTATGTTTATTTAAGTCATATAAGACATGAAAATGCGTGGTTTGCAACAACAACAATAATTAAAATAAAATAAGCTTTAAGTACATGTTCGTAAACGAAAACTAGTTATTATAGGCCAGTAGAAATCGACACTAAAAAACCCTAAATTCGCAAAGCACGATGTAGATTTGAATTTTTGGTATGTTGTTTGGATCAGTTAGGGTGATGTAAATCCCAATTTGCAACTTCGAAAAAGTTGTGCTCGCTGCGCACCACGTGATAAACTGCGAAAATTTTGGACTTTTTTCACTTTTTGCTCTAAAAGTCATAAACTTTGCGTTTCCGACAAGTATGATTCAGTACATAAATTAAGGTTATTAAATTTGCAACAATTTAAGCCTAACCGCAGCTCTCTAAACCTTATAACGACCAAACTGTGGCCATTCGAAGATGGTTCATTTTTACGGAAATATTGAAATTTTTAGTTTTGCTCCCGTTTGAAGCAATATATTGGCAAAAACCGCTCGTTCTATGAGAAGTTCGTATAATAAAGTTGTAGTGCATTTAATTTTCTTTCATAAGAGCATAGAACAAAGTCTGTGAGACAAATATTTCACACACAATATCTGAAAAACAAAGAGAAGGTAGAAATAGATTTTTAAAGAATTGAAACTGAGAGCATATAAAATCATAAAAAGAATAATACTTTTTCATTTGCAGGATAGGTAATTAACAAAATTACAAAACTTGGGAAAGTAGGAAAAAATATTATACGCAAATAATAAACTGCGAAAATTTTGGACTTTTTTCACTTTTTGCTCTAAAAGTCATAAACTATGCGTTTCCGACAAGTATTATTCAGTACATAAATTAAGGTTATTAAATTTGCAAAAATTTAAGCCTTACCGCAGCTCTCTAAACCTTATAACGACTAAACTGTGGCCATTCGAAGATGGTTCATTTTTCCGGAAATATTGAAATTTTTAGTTTTGCTCCCGTTTGAAGCAAAATATTGGCAAAAACCGCTCGTTCTA
>CAJQZN010042369.1:8403-34233 GCA_907164685.1 Colias eurytheme | reverse complement strand
AAAAATAACATCAAAATACTTGAAAAAAACAAAACAAGATACATATTATAAATTGAATTATATGAACCGATATCGTTTACAGCACTTTTTACACAGCTCAAAACAAAGATCATGTGAGTCCTGTGACCTGTCAGTGTACACTACCTATACTCTGTCCATTATATTATTTGCTTTTTGACAGCTTCACGCCTATGAAGGATTGTATTGTCTATGTTAAAATGTCATACAAATAATTATCGTTCTTCATGGACAGGTCCCGCCCACTTAGTGATGTCTACACAAAATTATTCAATGATGGGTCGATAGATTATAATAATCGATAGAAATACTCTGTAAAATATATCCGATGCAGAATAACTCTTCTATTATGTTATATAATTTAAACGTAAAGACAACCAAATTGTAAGATAGAAACCAATAAATAATAAAATATTAGTTTAGTTTAGTTTTAACATACAATGCATAGATATGTGGTCTTATTATTACATATCTTATTAGTACGTTTACGTTGTAATTATTATTTACGTACCTGATTCGATTTATGATAATATTTTTAATTTATAATTGAAATGGTATCACAATCGATAATCTTTTGAACATCACTTCTGGTATCACCCGTCGAGCTGTCAAAAAGCAATTCTTATAGTGGACAGACTATATTCGAAAATATATTACCTAAGTACAGATAATATAATACCAGAGTATTACAATAATAATATTGTAATACACTGATAATACTATACCAGTAAGTAAATACCTAAACGTAAACAAAAAAAATCTGGTGTTGAAAAGAACCTGAAATTTTTATAAAGAAATAATATCGGGTTTATCTACTTTCTTTTTCCGGTAAGTAAGAAGTTCTATTGAATTAATAGGAAAATAAAAAGTAAGGGGTCGTAAGGACTCCCGATAGACTGAAAATTTAACTTAGGATTTAATCACTAAAATTAAAATTTCATTTATCGGCATATCGGCGACGAAAACTTACATGATTTTCTCCCACCAAAAAGTGCTCAACGTGGCCAAATATTTTTCACTTTTATAGTGAACTTAGAAAATCTGCGTCTGGCAACATCGTTGAAACAACAAGGAAATTATTAGTGGCATCTCGGTAAGACTACATTAACACCAATCTTATAATTTATAACCATGTTACCTTGATTAAAGCACAAATTACAATTTAAATATGTAATAAAGTCATTTGAATGATAAATCAAATATCCTACCTCTATTTCTTGTTTTTGGCTGTCCAATTTATATTTGTACTAGCGGTCCGCCCCGGCTTCGCCCGTGGTACATATTTCGCAATAAAAAGTGGCCTATGTCCTTTCTCGGGTATCAAAATATCTCTATACCAAATTTCATGCAAATTGGTTCAGTAGTTAAGGCGTGATTGAGTAACAGACAGACAGACAGAGTTACTTTCGCATTTATAATATTAGTATGGATTACATGGTATTACCACAGGTATTACTTACAGTTTGGTAACTACTTACTACTATATACATGCCGATTACCGTTGTCGAGCAGCATTTGCTGTGCGAATTAGGCCAGCTAGCGCTGGAAGGTACAGAACCTACAGAAGATTGGCGTGAGGTAAAGCTACGTTAAAAAAAATTAAACTGTAGGTATTTTGGTCTTCAATTTTTAATATCAATCGATCGTTGTTCGTTAGTCTCGCTAAACTCGAGAACGGCTGGGCTGATTCAGCAGATTTGGTTTTGAAATGTTTTTTCGTTTTCGACGAAAGGTTTAAACAGTGAGAAATATAATAGAATAATTGGGTTATGGGACTTATGGGTGATGGTAATATGTACTAAGTTCAGCGGTACGTAATATTTATCCATACCTAATCAATGTCCATAATAAAATATGTATTATGTAAGTTCTCAAATCGCAATTCATATTGTGTATATTTTTAAGATATGTTTGTTGACCGTAGTCTGTACATATTATTGAGTTCACGTATTTCTTTAATTTTATTTCCAATTTATAATCATAATTATTGTAGACGTAAACATATGAAGATTGATCACACGTTAGCTACTTTGTGTTGACCACATAAAAATATTCAGTCTTTTGTTTGAAAAAATCTTAAGAGTTTTGTCCGTCCATCTATCAGGGCTACCACGAATTCAACTTATAGTTTAAAAGCTACGAAATGTTTTTAAAGTGAAACTTTTATTACATCGTCTGTTTTTTTACATATTTAGGTTTTTTTTTTATTGGTAATAGGGAAGCGCTTGACCACAATCTCGCCTGATGTTAAGCTGAGATATGGTCTAAGAAGATGGAACGCGCTTCCCTAGAAGGTACCTGTTCACTCTACGCTTGAAGACCCCCATATTGTACTCGTCGGGGAACACAGACTCAGGAAGCATGTTCCAGTCCCTCGCGGTTAGGATAAAGAATGTGGAACCGAACCGCTTAGTACTCCGCTTAGTAGAATCGCTTAGTAGGTACTCTCAGTTTAATAGTTAACTATTATTTAACAGCTCTACTTTTTAATTTGGTATTTTATTAAAAATTAATACTGTGCGAACTACAGCTTTTTGCATTATTACCAACTAGCGGTCCGCCCCGGCTTCGCCCGTGGTACATATTTCGTAATAAAAGGTAGCCTATGTTCTTTCTCAGGGTCTAAAGATTGTCTGTGCCAAATTTCATCAAAATCGGTCCAGTAGTTTATGCGTGAAAACCATACATACATACATACAAACCTTTCCTCTTCATAATATTAGCACAGATATTAGTATAGACTAGTATAGATTGCAATAGGGATTGCAACTTGTGTTATTCATTTTAATTATCTTCAATCCTTCGCAGAAAACATTATACAAGATACTGTATTTAAAGATAATAAAAAAGTTAAAATAATTGTTATTTTCTTCGACACCAAAATACCGGCAGCCCTATGTCCTTTTTTTAAAACTAATCCACGTTTGACATTGACATATAGCCTACTATATTTTTTATCTGTTGCACGGCTGACCTCGCGCCCAATGCCATACTCATATGCTTTTAAAAGACCGTGAAAAACAATTTTTGTTTAGACAAAAAAAAACGATTGACGTTATTGTTGTTAGAGGATCAGTTTCTAAGGGTGGCTTAAAATTTCATGTCATTTAGCGTAGATAGAGATAAGTTTCTTTGTTTTTTTATACCTGTTTGTACATATTAACTTTGTCCATCATATCGGTTGAATTATAATGGCGCGAAAGATTTGAATAATCTTGATTCAAACTTGGAACAGTTTTTTTACATGAAAGATTTAAAATAATTTTTTTAATAACTAGCGGTCCGCCCCGGCTTCGCCCGTGGTATATATTTACGTTATCTCTACATAAAAACCATCCTCGTACTTCAAGGAATATAATAAAAAAAGAATTATCGAAATCGGTTCAGCCGTTCTCGAGTTATGCGCTTACCAACACATTTTGCGATTCATTTTTATATATAAGAAGATTACCTTTTGAAAATATATTTAAATGCCAGTCGTTAGGATCGTTAGGGTTGTCCCATTATGTTATCTTATATATTTTTTGACGACAAAACAAAAGCGCGTTTTTACATCCATTACAGTTTACAACATTATGGCTGTAAATTTTAAAGGTTTTAAGTTTTTAACAGCCGAGTGGTACCTACCTAACAGAAAACGTGGTTTATCGATATCCTCGAGCTTCAACCAAGGTTTTTTAAGTAGGTAGGTAATAAACATAACTTAAAGCACTTAGCTTACATTAAAATCCTTAATACTTACTAATATGTACAGTTAAATGTTAATTTTTAAGTTTAATGATTTGTGAGAGGGACTATCTTAAAATCTTAATAAGGATAATTTATGTCTTCAATTAAATGATTACACTCGTAATTAATAGGCTTATTAATTATAAGTGTAAATAATATATGAGACGATACGTAGCCAAAAATATTTATCTAAAAAACCAAGCAACCCAATAAAAATAAATGGAAGTAGCTGTTACTCTATCGAGAGCTAAATAGAGACAACAGGAGTGAAATGTGGCTAATAGGCTATACATTTCCACAATGTCTTCCGTCACATATAAAAGCAGAGAACAGATAATAGTGAAGATTGGTAAACAGATAAATTAAAAAATAAATATAATTTATGCAAACTCGTGGAATACTTTATTTATATGATAAAGTTTTTTAAATTTCTCAACAGTTACTAAACCTTGAAGCAGACCGTTAGCACGTTAGTGCAGCGTCACGACTCACGCCGATTTTTGTTTACTTCCGCACTATTACTGGCTATGTATGAACTTAATTAGCATAACGCATATTGTCTAATGTTTTATTAGAACATACCAAGGTTTTCAGGAACAACATTTGAAAATCTGTGAAGTGTTTGGATAAACTCCGCTTCGTTTGGAACTATAGTTATTATTATGTGGTTTGGTCCTTAATGTTACAAAAGTAACATAGTTATAAATTTTAAATATAAACAGATTTCCCTCTTCTGTATATTGAGGTAGGTAGCAGTGGGACATTAGAAATTGCAAGATCTAAACCTGCATGTTTCATGGTAATTTCAGTGAACTCTAATAAAATTTATAGAATCCACATCCCTGTTTTGATGTCAGTTGATAACAATACATTGTAGAAGGTACATTTTGCTAATGAATGTTTTTTTTTTATAATGCTGTGATTTTGTTATTATTTTTTTAATCAAAACAAATATGCACTAATAGATATTATGCACCACGTGCACTTACATATAAATTATAAGACATTAAAATAAACAATTATCTTTGTTCGATGCGGAAATCGTTAACAATATTGCTAAACAAAAGAGGCTTGCAAGGAAAATTGCAATGTTTCCCCACAAGGCGCTCGCTGCGTGCGTGAAATACGCAGGTGTTGCCAACTCTACATATATGGCTTAAATTATTAGCACAGATTTATTATATTTTTTATCTGTGGGAATTATGCGACGTTATGCGTTTGAACAAAAAAAAGGATAAATACGTCATAATATAATAATGTTAATCAATTCAGAATAGTCGTACGTTGTAAACAAGTACGATATTTTTTTGTAATAAATGATCATTGAACATATTATTTTTTAACGTGATAACGTTTTTAAAATCGTTTTAGTCGGGTGACATGTTCAGAAACTTGTGTCACACCAAAACCTCACGAGCGCGATCGCAGGTATAACGAGAGAGAGACGGACCGATCTCCCGTCTCATCTGGAGCGCTGCCACTGCATTATGTTATCACGTAAACATCTCGATCGTAAACCTACTTTACAAACAACCATTTTTTTTTACAGAATAACTTGTAGCTGCCATCGCAAAGCAAGAAGATTACACATCTTGTCGGAGTACACGTAGAAAGTTTGTTTTATAGAATCGTCGAGATAAAATTGCATACTGACATTGAATGCACATAATGCACACACTAAAACAAATCATAAAACATTTAAATAAAATAACAACAAAGCAAATCGTGCGGCCCATCACGTACACACCACAATGCGTTGTAAAGATATTTAAATTTGTGCAACCGTGAAACATTTCCTATTTTTATGATAAGGTACGAGAAATATTGAACCCTTCAACGTAAGCAATTTAATAGCGGCAGTACACATGGGGCCAAGGCGTTGGGCCAACGTGTTGGGAAAAAATGAAGGATATCAAGATTCCTGTTCACACATTGGCGTACTGATCATTCTGCATTGGCGCTTCAAAGATGGACGTAGTCCGTAGAAGTTCTTGCAGCCGCGGCAATTTATTTATATACAGTGCGTTTAATTATTACGTACATGTGCATCAATAACAATGAGTGTACTCTGCCGTCTGCGATGATACCATTTTCCAATCTCTATTGTCCTTTTTTTATAACTGTATAAATAAAACATTATTATGTTTAGATTTTTTCAAATGTTTAAAATGTGTACATTTTAGGTACATTTAATTTAATTTTAACTACCTATAAAACGAAACTTTAAAGATTAGATTTTAGATATTATTATATTAAAATTAAATGATAATATTATTTATGTAAGTAATAAAGCACAATTTGATCAAAATCATGCTCATTGTATATTGTTATTTAATTTTTAAGAACAAGTAACTTTTTAATACTATTTTACTCATTTTATAAATATATTCATTTTTTGCACCTCAGCACAGATTAGATACTAGACCTTGGTTAAACAATTAAGTAAGGATATGTAGGTACCTACCTAGATTAGTACTGAATTACCTACCTAGGTTTACCATAAGCTCAAACCATACGTGATGTGTGACGTTTCACAATAACCATAAAGTCTACAGAAAACCCAAAGAATATTTAACAAGTCATTCAGGTTTTGAGAAATGGTCGTAGTTTCCTTACAGTAAGGTTTCATTTTAGCTACTTCCTTCCCTTATATGGTGAATAATTTATAATTTATTTATAATATTTCTTGTAATAAGGGAGTCCCGTGGCCCAGATCTATGGATGAGACTAAAGGACTGTAGGTACATCTTTTCTCAAGTTGTGGATCAATAAATATCCTCTCTGAAACATTTATTTTAAATCCTGAATATTTAAAACATACAAATTACAGAACAGTATGTAATCTAAATTTGGGCGTTTTTAAGCACCAACATAATTTACTTCTCAGTTGAGTTTTACTTTTCCGTTGCTACCAAAGTTCTGAGAAATATATCCATAAAACCCTGGAGATAACTGGTATTTCTACAAACGAGCTAAGCATCCAAATCGGATCATTTGTTTGAAAACTACACAGGCCCAAACCAACAATCAAATACACAGTTCTTCAAACAATTATTTGCACACAGGAATTGTGTGGCCGAGGACCAAAAAGTAAAAATGAAAGGTAATTAAAAAGATACGGAAGTCCCCAGACCACCCGCTTGAAATTATTGCGTATGGTGATTTTCATTATTTATTATTACAATCTCTAATTAAGGAATTAGTTCACCCTTGTCACTGCACTACACACTCGAAAATAATAAATTCAGTTACTCAAATTAAAATAATTATAATTATTAAACTTATTCTAATAAACAAATAATCATTTTTAAAACAGAATACAATTATTTATGTTGATAATTGATCATGCATATTATAGCTTCACAAATTAAAATTATAAGAACAAGGAAAAATGCCATTCACAAAAAAATAAATAGGTCGTTTCCACATTAGCCTCCTTTTACAGTATCGAGAGTAAATTCCTTACACATTTCTAGGAAAAAGCTGACTCATACTCTTAGACCTCATTCGCACGAGAGTTAAAAAAGCGTTGCGTTAAAACCCGGCGTTGGCGCTTTTTAAACGTTCTCTCTGTGGTTGTTCATACTAACGCTTTAAAATCACTCATGTCTCGTCTCTGGCTTCAGTAAGACGTGGAAATGGTTTCTGCTAAAATAATTACGTAATGTCAGTTGCGTAATATCTTTATGATATTTATATTATTATATTTGCTTAGAATTCCTCGGAAAGTTTGTTCTTAATAAACCACTTGTAGGTACCTACTTAGGTATTTGTTCAAACTCGTCATCGATAAACATGTTACTTAAAGGAATATGATAAAAATACCTACTGTTTTAATTTTTATATGTTAGGTATATTTGAAAGAAAGAAAGAAGGAAAGATTGGCACTAGCGATTTGTGTTATTAAAAGACGAAAAAGAAAACAAAAGGCATTCTGGGTACATCCTCTGAATGAACAGAGATACTTAAAAGGGCAGTTTGTGACACTGTACGAAGAGTTAAGGCAATACCCCGGAATTTTTTTAATTATTTTCAAATGTCTATAACGATTTTGAATACAGGAACGGACGAGACTCCACATCTATAATTAATAGTTCGGGATCAACAATCCACGACATCGTATCGATTTTCTGATGATTATAAGCACAACAAACACGTGCTACCGCTGAGCGAGCGTGCGGCATACTGAACGCAGCGCCGGCGCTTTTTTAGCGCTCGTCTGAATAATAGTAAGAAGTTTCCTATGGTCTATTTTATTTAACGCCCAACGCCGAGCGTTGAAAATAGAACACTGCGCGATAAAAAAGCGTCGCGCTTTAAAAGCGCTGACGTGTGAACATATACTTGGGAATGCATTTGTTCTATTTGGACGCTTTTTTAACGGACGTTAAAAAAGCTCTCGTGTGAATGAGGTCTTAGCAGGTTTAACAATTGCTTACAAACTCCAATATAAACCCACAACTTGCTTACGAAAAATAACATTTATTCCAATGCAATACAGTTCATATTCATATGTTATACAATGTTTTATAAGTCGTTATAAGTAAAACGTATGCGATGGGTGATTACTTTATTTGTACAATGAGTGGAATGTAATTGTAATACTTGGTATAATAGAAAAACCCGTCAAAAATTGTGGCAACTATGTGTAAAATCACTACATAGTATAAAACAAAGTCGCTTTCCCTGTCCCTATGTCCCTATGTCCCTTTGTACGCTTAAATCTTTGAAACTACGCAACGGATTTTGATGCGGTTTTTTTTAACAGATAGAGTGATTCAAGAGGAAGGTTTATATGTATAAAAACATCCATAAAATAGTGGAGAAGTACTGATATTTTTGAGGTTTCTAATGTGATGTCGTAAAAAATTACATTTTTTCCGCTTACATTGCAAACGCAGGCTGAACCCTACGAGTTTTATCAAAATAATGTACTAAGTATTATACACATTGAAAAGGTCTACAGAAAAGTCCGCGATGGTATATGTCTATCTCTTATGGATAACCCACAATAACTTTTTTTGTCATTTACTTTTTACGACAAATAATGGCTAATTTTCGATGCGATTTTAACCAATACAGCATTAATCCTTAACCAATTAAATACCTTGAATACATTGTGCATTTAATATTGATCTATGTGGCCCTTTACACCGTATGATTTAAATGAATATTTTCGAAGATATTACAGATTTAAAAATTGCGGGACGTAGCGTTTGCGGCGGCACCGGCCGGCCGCCCGGCTATCTATTTTATACCCGTGCGAAGCCGGAGCGGGCCGCTATGTTTTTATATACAACGTTCACAGTTTTTCTGTAGTGTATTCAGTATCAGCATTGCACCCGTGCGAAGCCGGGGCGGGTCGCTAGTAGTTTATAAAATAGATTTATAATCCAGTTTATGTGCTTACCAATACCTATTATATAACACGTGTAACTTGTAAGATATTCTGTACCTATCTGTATCTTAAATTTTGTTTTTTAGTAACATCGACAAGTTGTAAAGTTGCTGTCAACAGTTTCCAGCAACGTTTTCGCCACTCTTCTCAATCTCTTGCTCAATAATATTTTAAAATGAATCTTAAGTTATATAAGACACCAATTTTATCATGATTTTACCACTTTATACTTACTTAATAAGTACCTAGTTACTGGTTAGGCATTAGGCAATACAGATAAAATGACAAAAAGCGTTTGTCGCTACATAATATAAAAAGTCGCTACACGCAGTCTATCTGATTTCAAAGAAATACGCACCAGATTTCGATAAGTTTTTTTGATCGGGTAATAAGGAATATATTAAATTTTAGATAAAGCAGGCGAAGCCGCGGGTGGAAAGCTAGTTTGTATAAATGGAAATATATATATCTAGATATAATGCAAGTACCAGGACATCAGAATTCAATAAGAGGTACGTACGTACCTACAAGTTGCTCAATAGCAATCAAATAATAGAACAGTAGCAGCTGTTGTCCAAATTGGAAACGTGAACGCAATCGTGCTGTCGAATTTAGACGGCCATTAGCGGGTTTCCCGCTCCTCTGTAGACTTACTTTCAGCTAACATGGACCTAGCTCGTCTGGAAGCCCCTTTAAAATCTTATTTTGTGAAAAAATGATAATGCACCTAAATATAGGAATTTTAAATTTATAAATAGCTCGTTCTCCTTTAATTTCAGTAGCTTTGAAAAATAAGCTTAGGAACATGTAACTGAAACAAAACTTGTTGCGAAAGTGTTTCCAGTTTCCACCCGTTTCTATCTGAAACTACAAAAACAACTAAGATCGACAATAGATGCAAATTGCAATGAGAAATTAATGAGTGTCTTCAGCACGAATGCTTGTGATTCGTAAAACAACGTGTATCGATGTCGTGTATTATCAAATCACGACATCTTTCTGTTGCTGCAATGCCACAGCCTTGCCACAGTACCTACACACTACACAGACCATATACCATCATAGATTTATCATTTACTACAACTTTAACAGCCAATAATTGTATTTCAAAACTCGCCAATAACATTTAAAATGTCGTTAAAATATTACCAACAAACATATCAAATACCTACCTCATTTATTAATTTTAAGTTTTACTAAATGAATTTAACAAATATTTAAAATAAAGGTCGCTTCCATGTATTTATTAAGTAAACATTTAGCGAACACTAAACAGTGCTGAGTTAATTAGCACCGTTTTTACAACACAGACTTGAAGTTGTTTTTAAATCCATGAATTTATTTCGAGAAGCAATAACCTCGAATAATGTTTGTGCTTAAACTAAATGCAATGAGGTTTATTTGCCAATTCGTGTTTCGTATACCTACATATTTATTTTGTTAGATTCTAGCTTCTGACTTCTGTGTTTATTTATTTTAAGAAAATGAAGCTAGGTATTAGAAAAGCTTCAAATGATTTGGAGGAAAACACAATTTTTTATTTTTATTATTATTTTTTAATCGAGTTGAATAACGCTAGAACTAATGTATTCTATTCTATTCTAAGTTCTAACCAAGTAGTGACTAGAGGTATACAGTATTTAAGAATAATAATAAACAATTAAAATTCAACGATTGGTTGTACATGTCCATCAATTTTTTTGCATCTCTCGATTTAGATTATTGTACATCTTTATTATGTTTCCTCATTTTTAATAAAATAATGAGGACACAAATAGGGACATAGTATCTCTGTATTAGTGTATTGTATAATGTATTTGGCGTAAGGCCTCTGCTAATGTTCATGGGTGGTAGAAGCGCTTACCATGACGTGTATAGTGGCTTAAATACAATCCAATTGAAGCAGGTTTTTGTTATAAAAATTAAAAAAAAAATACAAAATTGCGACCGTTTATTTGATAATTTTAAGTTTTCAGAAAATTTATTAATTCGCGCTCTTCAATTTTAAATGTAGGTACGCGTAACAGGATGTCTATCCGGTCAGTGAGAAGAAAAAAATTTTAAAATTATTGCTAGCGTGCATCACTTAGTGCATCAATGCTCCTTACAGTTTCTCTGTCTACGTTACAGATATATAGGTACCAATAACAGAATACAGATAATTAATAAAATTGACGTAACCGCGGCACAACTGCGTTCTCACCTTGACAGCGCCGTAAACAATTTATTGTCTATTTTTACCCTTGAATATGTGATTAATGTTTATTTTAAATTATATGCAGGAAGCAAAGATGCTCGCACAGTGCTGTTAAAAATAACAAGTGTCAATATTTGATTTGTCGTAATAACTAATACTGGAAAATATTTTTTTAAGATTCTTTTCCGTGTTGATTATTCTAATATGGCAATATCAAGATAACCAAAATAATAGTCTAAATTGTTTTACATCTTAATTCTAGCAGAACCATAGTAATAAGCAAATAATTACTCTAAAGTTCATGCAAATACAAACCTATGTAACTAGGTAGCTTATATAAACTTAATATTTATGAATATGTTGGTATAATTGTAGAATTAAAATCAAACAGGCCATGACATTCCAGAAAACGGTCAAGTGCGAAATCAAACCTACACTGTGGGTTCATAATACAAATACTACTGCTATGATTCAAACATTTATGTTTATTCTGCTGTTTGTACATATTAGGTCTATGAGACGAAAATGTAACTGAACCAATGATAAGTACTTAGAAGATGTTAGAAATCTACAAGTGTGTCTTTCTGATACTATACTTTTTTCGTTCATAAATTTAACTTTAAATCCATTTTATTTTCTTTATCCATTTAACATAATATTTACTTTCATATGAATAATGAACTCATTATAATTAATTACTTGATTAAAATACTATTTGTTATCTAAACACTTGGGAGTCTACCAAATGGGTCAAACGTGGCAAATTACGTTTCATAGATAATACAAAACTTCGCATTGTCTATGATATATGATTTTAAACGATTTTAGACCTTATGAAATTGACATAAAGACAATATAGTTTTTTGTGGGTACGTTTTTATTTAGTTCTGCAATGCGTGAGTCACACCCTTTGGGTTGGATGAGTTGTGAATACTATAATATTTATGATACGCCTTCTATGGACTAGCTTGGACTATGGACTTCTATAAAATAACAATTTGTAAGTACAATTTATAAATTAGGTATCACTTAGCAATTAAGTCAATTTATATAATATAAAAAATAAAAATGTATTGTTTATTATCAACGAAATTAAACAAAACTACAAGACAATTAAAGATATATTTTTTAATTTTTACTAAATTCTAAACTCTCGTTTATTGTTTTTTATATTTCAAAAGTTATTGATTACTGAGTAGTGAGTATTCATTAAAATTGATGTGTTTTATAACATTTTTTTTTAATAATCTTATTGCAAGTACAACAACTGGTACTTAATAATAATAATAATTGGTCTCGCATTTAAGAATTCGGAATTCAAAAATGACATAACCCTCTGACCTCAGTGATACCAGTTTCCTTAATCTGATACAAAAAAGCGGGTAATTAAAACAATAACAGTTAATTTGGAAATAAAATGATAATTACACAGCTGTAATGTAGCTTGGTAATTAAATGGTCTGTCAGAATGGGCTCGGCGACTCCACCTCCTTGACCCACTTGTGAAAGGACAATGTCGCGCCCATATTCGCTTTTATGGTACATAAGTAGTTATTACAATTTTATATATTTCATGATTTCATAGACCATTGGACAGCCCACTTGTTAAATGTCAATGCGTTTGACACATGCAGCCATATTGCAGATATAGAAGGTGAAGATTTAGATTTATGTTTATTTATAGGTAGTAGGTAGGTATAAAACAAAGTCGCTTTCCCTTTGTCCCTGTATCACAATGTATGTATGCTTAATGCTTAAATCTTTAAAACTACGCAACGAATTTTGATGCGGTTTTTTTAATAGATAGAGTGATTTAAGAGGAAGGTTTTTTTATCCTATCTATAATTTATATAATTTATTAGGTTTAAGTCAAAGCGGGCGAAGCCGCAGACGGAAAGCTAGTATGGTGTAGGTAAATAATTAAATAAAAATTGAATTGAATCAATATAAATAATTTGTAATGTTCGAGATACATTACATTATCTGTATTATATAGAATACTTGAAAGTTGCATACTTTTGCCTATTTTGGCATCTCGCATGGTACTTTTGCAACTTCAATATTTAATTCTTAAAACTACCTCACTTCTGATTATTGTAAAAGCTTTTTCAAATAATAAGTTAATCAGTGTACCTAAAAAATCCTTCAAAAATAAAAATAAAATAAAAAAGGCCCTTTGCTTTCTCAACGCTAATATAGTTATCCCAAACCTCATAAAAAGCAATGACTTGTGAGCTTCCTTTGCCAATGCCGAAGAAGGGCTGTTTCTGTTTATTTCATATCGCGATATCACAACTTAATTTTATTTGATTTTTTCTGTTATCTTTGCCTACTTTTTATATCAATGAAATCGATAAATAAAACATGCCAAAAATATGAAAATAGTCGGATCTATAGGCCTAGCTCGCTTACCGTAAACTCATTAATTCTAAAATTAAGTTGTTAGAAGGTATACATACAGCCCAACGTTTTCCTTCTTCATTAAAATATACTAACTACGCTCTAATCTATTAACACCAATTACCTACCTTAATTATGTAAGAAACAGACAATCAACATTGTAATTTAACCTAGAATTTACAATGTACCTAGGAAGCTAAGTAGGAAGCCTAGAAAATCTAGGTCTTCATTTGAGTCTAAGCCTAGACAATAATAGACGCGGAGTACTAGGATATCAGCGCCGGCTAGGAGTTACTTCAGCTCTTAATTTTATGTTTGTGCTATAACAGGCTTGCGAGCATACGGAGAGACTAAGGATAAGTGCATCATGACAATGTTATATTGTTTCAAGTTATACTGGTCATTATTAAAAAAAAATCTTTATAAAAGACAGTATTATAATCATAAATCCAATTATAACATATTTTTAACGCTTTTTTTTACAGTTCTTTGTGACCGAAATTACTAACAGACTATGTAACAGTAGCTCACTGATCACTGCTGCTGCTGCTGCTTCCAGCTTCACTCGTGTGCTTCCCAGGTAAAAATGGCATATATTATGTGTTAATTCAGATTATCTTGGTAACCAGTAACTACCTAGCTAATTTCATACGAATCTTACAAAGAAAGCAACAAAATATATCCTTAAAAAATTTCACGTTTACATACTGCGTTTATATACAGACTGTAAGCATGGATGTATCAACCAATGTGACCCAACCCTTGCCAAAAGGCTGTCATTCGAGAACAAGAGATTGTGCAATGCAGACTAGAATGGGGTCATTTCCGAACTACATCGACGCAATTTGTCGACATTATATTTTAATCTCAGTTCCATTGGCATAGAGCTTAATTTCGTATGTGTACAGTAAAAAAAATAATTTATAGTCCATGAAATTTATTTCCTTTACTTTTACAAGCGTTCGGTGCTTGTCTGACGCTATCAGCTATGAATAGATTTACCATAAATATTTATAATAATTTAGCTTTTACTAATAAACTAATTTAAGGAAGTCGATACAAATGGCCAAAAATATAGTTTCAGCTTTTCATCCTATATTCGTTTCATTCTAAAAACAAACCACGAATTCAAGTTTCACAATAATAACTAATTACAGGAAAACGTTTATCCTGTTACTCTAAAATTACTGTTAAATTATTTTATTTCCCAGTACAAGTCCTCAAGTACATAAGTGTCACTCGCTTATCAAAACAATAAAGAAATAACGGAAACAATATAATCAGATAACATTCACGGAAATAAATGTAAGGCATTCTTGGCTTGAGGAAAACAAAGGTGTGACATGTTTTTAATGTTTTAGTGTTGAAAGAATTAACCTACTAAAGTAAAAAGGAGACTTGACTTAAGGTCCTATGGCCCCTATGTGGGGCAGAGGGCGTCCACAGTGCGCCGCCATCGCGTACGGTCTTGGGCTACGCTCTTCAGCTCCGGCCACGTCAAACCGATCGCCTTAGCCTCCGCTGCCACGGAACGACGCCAGGATTGTCTAGGTCGGCCACGTTTTCTTTTCCCTTGCGGAGTCCACTCCAGGGCTTGCCTGGGTATATGTAAGGTGTCCCTTCTAAGAGTGTGGCCAATCCATGTCCATTTACGGCGTAAGATTTGGCGGAAAATCGGTGTCTCGTGGCAGCGTTCCAATAGTTGGTCATTGGAGATCTTTTCAGGCCAGTGAATTCTCAGAATTTGTCGGAGGCAGCGGTTGACAAAGACCTGGATTTTCTGCGAGATATCTTTGGTGACTCTCCACGTTTCACTCCCATATAAGAGGACACTCTTAACGTTGGAGCGAAATATTTTAAAAGGAAGCTGTGTTAGCACGTGTTAGCACTTCCGACTGCCATATGGGTCGTAGCTGCGCGAAGGTTGCCCTAGCTTTGGCGATTCTCGAAGTGATGTCCTCTTCGGTACCTCCAGTATTGGACACAACACTGCCAAGATACGTGAATTGCTGGACACGCTTAATTTGCTCTGGTCCCAGCGTCAGCGGTTGCTGATTTGTTCCCTCAGTGCGCATTTCCTGGGTCTTCAGGATATTAATTTTGAGTCCGCACAGGGCAGATTCACGTTGGAGATCGTTTAGTTTGGACTGCATGTCAACGCGCTTATGGCTAAGCAGACACAGGTCGTCAGCGTAGTCCAGGTCATCCAATTGGTCGGTCAACCCCCACTCTATCCCGCGACGCTTTCCATCGTTGACTTTGTGCATAATGCCGTCCAGTACCACCAGAAACAGGAGAGGGGATAACAAGCAGCCTTGTCTTACACCCGCGCGTACATCAATGTTGTCCGATATCAGCCCGTCATGCGTCACTCTACATGCGTATTTCTTATATATTGCCATCAGAAGGTTAATTATCTTGGCTGGAACACCCATCTCTTCTAGTCGGCACCAGATACTAGACCATTTGACTGTGTCGAAAGCTTTTTCGAAGTCGACAAAGGCAAGGTATATCTCGCGTTGCCATTCAGATGCTTCCTCAAGTATAATTCTCAGGGTATTGATCTGGTCCGTACAAGAGCGATTAGGACGGAAGCCAGCCTGCTCTCTCCGGAGAATAGGTTCTACAGCTTTGGATATTCTGTTCAGTAGTATTCTAGTGAGGACCTTCGATGGAGCAGAGAGCAAAGTAATACCTCTCCAGTTACCACAAAGACTGAGGTCGCCCTTCTTTGGAACAGTTATCAGGAGGCCCTTACACCAATCCTCCGGTAACTCTTCTGATGTCCATATTCTATCCAGGAGAGGTGTTAATGCCTGGACGGAGACTTCGATATCGGCTTTTAGCATTTCAGCGGTCAAGAGGTCGATGCCAGGGGCTTTATTATTTTTTAAGGAGAGGATCGCCTTCCTCACTTCATCGCTTGACGGGGTAGACGTGTCAATATCCAGCAGGTGAGGTGCCGCAGTAGTACATGGTGTGTCTTGATGATCAGTCGATGGTATGTGGAAAACTTCTTTAAAATATTCTTGCCATCGAGCCAGCTGACGCTCAGATGTTGTGATCAGCCGACCTTCCTTATCACGAAGAGCCCTTTTCCTAGATCCACGTTTTCCAGATAGAGTTTTCGTGGCGTTGTATAGGTCTCTTAGGTTACCCGTGTCAGCGGCAGTCTGTGCTTGTTCAGCGATACCATTCGCCCAGTTCCTTCTATCCCTTCGAGTACTGCGGTAAATACTTCTTCGAAGTTGCCGATAGTCTTCTTTGAAAACAGCTCGTTCATTTTCATCCGATGATTCATGGATTTTTAGGTTGAGTTCTCTCCGGGCTTTAATAAGATCCCAGGTAGCATGCGAGATCCATTCATCACGTTTTTTGGGTCGATGGCCTAATATGGTTGAGCTTGTTTCTTGATAAGACGTCTTGATGTGGTTCCAAGTATCATCTATACTACAATCATCTAGGGGGAGGCTAGAAAAGCGGTTGCGTAGCTCTAGGCCAAACTCGCGACGGACTTCTGGATCTATCAATTTGCTCATGTCGTACCTCCGTCCCAACTTGTTAGCGTCAGATGTTCGATGCACAGTGGCCACTTTCAATCTGACTTCAGCTATCATCAGCAGGTGATCGCTGTCGATATCGGCCCCTCTTCGGTTGCGGACGTCCAGGAGAGAAGTGCGCCACGTGCGGCTTATTGCGAAATGGTCGATTTGATTCCGAGTCGTTCCGTCGGGAGACATCCATGAGTATTTGTGGATGTCTTTATGTGGAAAGAGGGTACCACCGATTACGAGGTCATGGTTCTGGCAAAATTCGACGAATCTATCTCCATTGTCGTTCCGTGAACCAAGCCCTTGCTGGCCCAAATGTCTTTCACAATTCAAGTTGTTGTCGCCCACCTTAGCGTTTAAATCTCCCATAACGATCACAATGTCTTGTTTACGTATTTTTCGCATGGTTTGTTGGAGGGTGCTGTAAAAATCGTCCTTATCTTCTTCTGCGGCGACATTTGTTGGAGCATAACATTGTACTACCGTGATCTTGCGTACTCTAGAGTTAAAGCGCGCTGTAATAATTCGTTCAGAAACCGGTTTCCAGTCCAGCAAACTTTTTTTTGCCGCCTCACTTAAAAGAAGTCCCACACCGTATTCACGCACGCTGTCCACGTCTTCTTTGCCGGAGAAGAGGAAGGTCAGACCTTTTGGTGTTCTCATCTCCCCAAAGTCGTTTCTACGCACTTCACTTAGGCCTAATATATGCAGATTGTACCTTAACATTTCGTGTTCTGCCTGTTCTAATCTACTGTCATCATATAGTGTTCGTACATTCCAGAATGCCATTCGTGTCCGTTTTTTCATGCCAAAGGTCGTCGGTAAAAGATCGGTCCGGTTTTGCACTGTGTTCGTTTCGTAAATCATTTGGTTTCGGACAAGTAGGTGATTAGCCCACTGTGTCCTAGACTGCTGGCGGGGTTGCCACCTCGGAGTCAGCAGACCGACTCGGTTTGTTTCGGGTTGCCTCCCTTCGGTGAGCGGTTCTGTTTTCGGGCGCAGAACATCGCCCGGTGCCCTGCATCCATTAGCAACTACAGCACTAGGTAGTGGTCGCGCGGCGGCGCGGCTGTAGCAGTTCCCAGGGTGGTCGACGGGGACGCGGATGCCTCGGACTGGCTGAGATTCTGCTCAAACTCGTGTTCCACTACTAACACAGCAGTTGGTTTCTTGGCATTTTAAAGGGTAAGCCTGTATCACCCATCCAGGTTCCCACCAAGACCATATCTCAGCTTCCCACCCCAAAAAGGAGAACAAGTAGGTAACTAATGAAAAAAAAGCGTGTATGTCGAGCACACGTGTCAGAAGTGAAACTTCCTTGACAAGATTCAAAATATTAAAACCATCACCTGATTTGACGGTATTGCCTATGACTGTAAGATATCTTTCGTAATATTCATATACCTATTATGGTTGTATTAATTAACCTGGAAATACTGAACCGAATTGTAAATATTATCTATTATTATCAAAATAGAAATCAAGCAAGGAAAATCATACAGTTTCAATTTTAACGCTAATAACCAAAAAATATTTCATAGAATAAACACATATATTCAAACCTAATATAAACTGTATATAATTTAAACCGGTTTTGGCATAGAAACATATTATATAATATTATTTTAGTGGTTTTCCCTTTTTCAGATAATGTTATCAAGTTGGAGCGAAAACATAATAATATTTAGGAGTAAATGTATTTAAACTCGATACGGTATTTTAGCACTCAAAACTTCCTACTAATAATTAATTAAATAATAACATAGAAAATTACTCTGTCTGATTTCACGACCGATGATTTGCTCAGTTTTGTAGAAATGTTCAATCTAAAATACCTATATAAAAAGAACATACTTACCTATGTAGGTATTAGCCATGGTATTAGTTAATAATATTATTAACCAATAATTAAAGCATGGTAGATTCATCCTAATAAACGTAAAGCGCACGAGAAAAGCCGCAGTGCAAAGCATGTATTATAAATATCTGCAGTATAAATCCTTATTCCTTTTTGAGTCAAGCGTGGGAGGGCAGTATGGTAACTTGGGCCGTTATGAAGCTTTCTCTAACGTTTTTTGCAAACATTTGTATTTCATATTATATTTTCTTATGTGTTTTTAAACAAGTTCTTCATTTATGTTTTTTTATTGCTCCGAGTTTAAATTAGATAAAGTTTTTAAATGTGTAAATATCTTTATCTTAGATCAAACAAAGGATAAGCATCTGCGACTGCATACAATCTTATTCGATATTATTAATTATTAATTACTAGCGGTCCGCCCCGTCTTCGCCCGTATTGTATTTCGCAATAAAAGGTAGCCTATGTTCTTTCTCAGGGTCTAAAGATTATCTGTGCCAAATTTCATCAAAATCGGTCCAGTAGTTTATGCGTGAAAACGTCTTTATAATATTTAGTATAGATTGTCATCAAGTATAATTATAACAGATTTTAATCTACATGTATTGCAACAGTTCACTAATAAATCGTTAATTATAGTAACAGAATTAAGTGGAACCTATTTTTCCACGTATTGTATTTGAATAAATATTACAAAATATAAAAAAACTCAGTATCTGACCTTTATTTCTTATCAACGAAAGAAGACTTTCTAAAACGTTAATATATTTTCAACTTCCTTATAGTTTTTGTTGTTTTTTACAAATTCCGTGAAAAAAAGACAAAATTCATTCAAATTGTAACTGTAGGTATTGCAAAAACTTTATCTTTTTCAAGTAAGTAGATTTTATGCAAAATTATAATAAAAACCTACCAATTCTTTTGATATAAATTGAAATTCTGCGAATTAGGTACATACTTTACGAATAAATTATATTTTCGTAGAAAATACCTACACTTATTAATAGAAATTCGATAATTCTGCAATCTTATAATAGTTACTATTGATACATACTTTTACGAATTAATAAATTACATAGCTGTTGTAATCATGCTTATAATATGAATGTATCATTGGAAAATCGTCAATTTTTGATAGTCATTTAATCTGCATGCATTCAAGATACCGTTTGTCCGCCCACAGAATTATTTAAAAGCCATTTTTACACAGGGTGTCCCAAAAAGTAGTGATATACTGAAGCTGGGAGGTAGATAGGGTTGCCAACCGTACTATAATATATAGTATTGTACTATATTTCGGGTCTGCGTACTATATACTGTTGAAAACATATATAGTACGCAAAAATACTATATTTTCAACACCGACAAATGTAACAAACAAAACCTTCATTTAAAAAAAAATAAGAACGCGCCTTTTAACTGCAGTTAAGATGGCTAAAGTCATATAACCTATTGCGCATATACAGGGTTACCGGGAAAGTCGTACAGATTATTGAAGGACGTTATTATTCAGGTCATTTCTGATCAAATTGGTCCCATAATATGGTATCCGAAACTTAACCGTTATGGAGATATTGAATTAATTTTATTATTAAATTTATATTGAAGCTGTTAGTAATAGGTTCAGTTTTTATTGATCATTTTTATTAATTGGCATATCTTCTATTTGGAAACATAAAAAAACCGAGCCCTAGTAGCTCCAATCGAAAAAAATCGATAGAAAATCCAAAAGAAAAAATATTTTTATTAAATATCTTTTAAATTCAATATCTCCATAACGGTTAAGTGTCGGATACCATATTATGTAGTCTACTTGATAAGTTGAAAATGGCGTAAACTAGAGATAAGGCTCTTAAAAATACGTGCGATAGCTCATTTGATTCGGAATGACGTCTAGAAAAATGTATCGGAAATGTTTATTAGCACACAAAAAATTGCAAAAGTTATAGGCAAATTAAGTTTCCAAAAAATAGGTATTTCGTTTATTGTTAATAACTCCGAAATTATTAACATTTTAGAGATTCTTAAAGAGGAGGAAATTTCCAACGAAAAACTCCTGACTCCCGGAATTCTATCTCCATTATTTATAATTTTAATTTAACGCTGAAAATAGGCCTCCGCGCGCTTCGCGCGCGCGGCTTCAAAACCGAGCACGTCACACTAATTATTTTTTTTAAGGTATTAAATATTAATTCAAAAATTTAAAAAAATTATGGTGTATTCCGAACACTTCAAAGAATTTGCTCCCGTTGGAAATTTTACTTAAAGTTAATTTTTCAACAAATTAGACAAATGTTAACTCACGAAATTTTTTCGAACTTCCGTCCTTACTTCCGCACATTAATTGTCGGTAAAATTTTTCACTTCGTGGAGCCCTTCATATAAATATACTTAACAAGATCGCGCGTGATCAAAAAACTAGAAATTTCTAGTTTTTTGTTAACTTGAAAAAATTATTATAAACAAAGTATTAACATTTTTTAAACTTTTATGTATACCAGTGGCGAGAAGAAAGAAACAGAAGTAGTGTATCATTGATAAAAAATGAGCTTTTGATTTATATTAATGATATTAATCTAAAAATTGAATGTGTTAAATAGCATATGACACTTTTATTTTAAACAAAAAGCTGTTACACAGTGCGAGAAGTGCAAAAAATATAGTTTTTATAAAAATAAATAATTAACAAATACAATATATTAGTCTATTTTTTTTTGTTTTTCCCACAAAATACTATATTTTTTTTAAATGTACTATATTTTTTACACCTTATTGTGGAAAATACTATATTTTAATGATGAAGTGTTGGCAACCCTAGAGGTAGAGGACCTAGAGGGCTATCTGAACCACCCCCATGTATGTAATGCGATTTTTCGTATATTCGGAATTACCTATGACTTTTTTTTTAATTTTTCGCCCTTCGACGAGTACGATGAGATTTTTACTCATGGTGATTATTGCGGTATAAGGTATATAGGTACATATAGTATATAGAATTGTACACATGCAGTGGTTTTATTTTTAATTTTTTCTCATGAATATAATATTATTATGTTATAGATATAAGCTTTGTTATCGTCGGCCTTTTATGGAAGTTGATTACAAATTGCCAAGATAATACGAAGCCAAACAATTTAGCAACCAGACTAATCAAATATTGTTTCGTCGTTTTATAATTTGTTCCTAGAATTATTCCAGGTTCTGTATTGTCCATTCTACGACGTTGCGAAATACGTCTTCGATAAGAAGATAAGATTAGATAAGTCGCAAGCAAGCTTTACAAACAGGCTATCTTTGCTAATGGTTTAGCCAACTTATGGATTTCGAAATTTTTAATCTGTAGGTATATTTTTTTTAAATCTGCAGACGTGAAACTTCACTTTGACAGAGCGGCAAATGAACATGCGGGTCACCATTCGAATATCGAATACAATGGTAATTCTATAATAATTATTGTCACCATTGGGCGTATTCAGAAAGAAAGCTTGAAACTTATAAGCGCTTATAAGCGCCGATAAGCGCTAAGCGATTTGTTGAAACTTGTTGAAACTTGTCGGCGCCTATCAGCGCTTATAAGCGCATGTTCATATATTTTCCTGCGCGGGTTACCAGCGCTTATAAGCGCCGATAAGCGCTTATAAGCGCTTATAAGTTTCAAGCTTTCTTTCTGAATACGCCCATTGTGTTGAACAATGGCCGTCTACCAATTATATTACCTACGTCGGGTTTATTGTTCATTTGCTCAAATATTATATTTAATTCTAAGCGAGGGAATTGAACAGTCAATTATGGGCTAGATTTTTAGGGTTCCGTAGCCAAAATGGCAAAAACGGAACCCTTATAGTTTCGTCATGTCCGTCTGTCCGTCTGTCCGTCTGTCCGTCTGTCACAGCCGATTTACTCGGAAACTATAAGTACTACAGTGATGAAATTTGATGGGAATATGTGTTGTATGAACCGCTACAAAAATATGACACTAAATAGTAAAAAAAAGAATTGGGGGTGGGGCCCCCCATACATGTAACTGAGGGATGAAACTTTTTTTTTCGATGTACATACCCGTGTGGGGTATCAATGGAAAGGTCTTTTAAAATGATATAAAGTTTTCTAAAAAACATTTTTCTTAAAGTGAACGGTTTTTGAGATATCAGCTCTCAAAGTCGTAAAAAGTATGTCCCCCCCCCTCTATTTTTATAACTACGGGGTATAAAATTCTAAAAAAAATAGAGGTGATGCATGCTAATTAACTCTTTCAACGATTTTTGGTTTGATCAAAGTATCTCTTATAGTTTTTGAGATAGGTTGATTTAACTGTAATTTATTATATTTGCTGCTACGGAACCCTTTGTGCGCGAGCCCGACTCGCACTTGGCCGGTTTTTCTAATTTATAATTATTAAGATGGTCTTCGTTACATTATAAATTGAAAACAAAATAACGATCAGGTTTTTTTTGAGATGTATGATTAATAAAATGGGAAAACATAAATAATTTCGGCATGGCCTGTAGAATGATATGAAATGGATATCAATTATCAACAAATGCTATCCTGTCGAAGCAGACTAATAGAATTTTCTTTTTAAATAGTTAATATTTTTTACACCACATTCGCGCTTTGAACTAGAGGAACACTACTAAATTAAAATTGCGTAAAAACGCTACATTATTTACGGTGTATAAGCAAAACAATTTGAAGTAATTAATTTTCCTTAATTTTGTACGTTTTACCCTAGTGATAACGGCCTATAAATATTTACCTATTGAAAAATTAAAATATTCCGTTTCAGCAGAACAACATACTACGTCACAATGGTAGAAAACCAAAGAATAATTCAATTTGGAAGCACGTACACTGTTTCGAATTAACCGGGTGTAACGACCGACCGTCCATCGACCGATTATCATATTATGTCTTTGAGCGAAGTAATCAGTCAGTGCTGACAATATTTTGAATCCTTTTTTTATATTTCGAAACAAGTAAAGATTAAAGAATATTTTATAGAAAGTATGAGAAAGATGAAAATGTAAAAAATATACTTTTATAAGTAACACCCTAGCGTCATGATTTCATTGGTAAGTTAAATTAAATACGTCTGTGTCTCTGTGGTATTTTTATAAATATGTAGGTTTAAATTATAAAATTAAATAATTGAGTATAAGCTATTTCATTTACTAGGCTTTTAAGAAAAATGATTACTTACCACTATCATGGGGAACTTAACTCTAATAAAGAATTTTTGTTGTCTGCTGAAGTCTGTACGCAATGAAAATGTCTGCCGTGACGAAAACCAATAAGTTTTTAAGACCCTAATAAATAAAATATATAATACTAGCGGTCCGCCCCGGCTTCGCCCGTGGTACATATGAAAAATAGATGTTGGCCGATTCTCAGACTTACCCGATATGCACAGAAAATTTCATGAGAATCGGTCCACCCGTTTCGGAGGAGTATGCAGACTAACATTGTGACACGAGAATTTTATATAAGTATAAGAAGAATATATGAATGACAGATCTGGTCAATTACTTTCAAAATTTATCTAGCTTTGCGCTAGCTCTCTAACCATAATACATATAAACTAGATAGCATAATGTTAGCTCGCGTGCACTTCCTAAAGTAATTCATGTATATAATAAATATACCCATACATACATATTAGAATTTTTAATAAAATGGGGTAAAATCACTTATTTTTATAAGTCGGATTTTCATTAGGGGAAGATTAGGGGCATGCAAATTTTACAGGGGAGGCATAAACGGAGGGAGAAATTTTGTGTTCAAAATAAATGTAGGTAAGTAATTAACCTGACTATAAAAAAATATGTCCTATTTGAAGAAGAAAAAACCGTGCAAATAAATTTTAATAAAAATAGCGACAATAATTCGACATTTGTTAGAGTGGATATGGAGTAGAAGGCGCTCTATGTATGTATCTGGCACAACCCAGAAAAGATTTCCATCAATTTAGGTACAAAAAGTACAAGTTGTGTGTTTTATTATTGAATTTAGGAAACGAAAGCAACTAGAAAGAACTATATTTTAATCTCAATGACGAAAATGTCACACTATCATTTTAAATTCAGCGATAATTTTTTCTTCCTTATTTTTTTTAATTTAAACAAATGTGTCGACGTTTGATTAGATAGTATGTATTATGAAACACATTGCAATCTCTTTAGTTTTAGATATAATAATGCCTTCAGCCTTATGGGTGTGGGATTATGTGTGGGTGTGTGTAGTCTCTAATATTGTTTTTTAATATAATATTAAAGCTGGAGTGTTTGTTTCATCGTTTATTTAAACGAGGTTATTTCAGGAACCACTGATTCGAATTAAAAGTCAGGTTGGACATTTAACATTTATTTAAGTATAAAAAAAATAACATTGCAATGGATAGGTACATTAATTCAAAATACAATGAGTATTTCCCGCGCTCAACATTGCAAATTGTTTGTCAAGTGATCAATAATTTATTTGCCATTGTCTACAGTTTGACACTAGAAGCGACACATAATTTGCATACAATCACATAACAATACTCCACATTCACGACATACTTAATTAATAATAGGTTTTTCGATAATTTTCTACGAAATGAGTACTTCTGCTCAGGACTTAGGCTCAGAATGGCTTAGACAGTGCGCGCACGAGCAACTTTGTCTCCGCAACTATTTTGTCT
>CAJQZN010042368.1:149369-193293 GCA_907164685.1 Colias eurytheme | reverse complement strand
GAGCAGTACTCCATGTGTGGCCGTATCTGAGCTTTATAAAGTAAAAGTTTATTAATAAAGACATTTTAAAGTATATAAATTTTTCCATCTAGCTTTGCTTTTGTGTAGTTTTAACTTTTAATATACGTTCAAAATGAGTTGATTATACACTAGGTAAGTAATAAGTATATTATAAATGTCTCTATTTTTTTCCTAACATTGTGGATGTGTTTCACATCTGTGCTATAATTATGATCAGAAAAATATCCAATTTGTGTCCTACCGGAAAAATATTACAACTTAATTATCGGGAGCCTTTGTTGAAAATCAGTTCAGTCAATCATAAGTTGGCGAAATGGTGAAAGGCTGGTAATAGCCAGTGTTTCAAAGAAAATCCAGAGTTGTCTTATATTATCTTAATACTGCCTACATTAGGTTGATATGTTTATTGCATCTGTTGAATTTAATTTGTGCTTTGGAATATTTTCACTGAAATATTAAAATATATTATTTATTTCAGTAAGTTAATTAGGGTTATGGAAATGCTTAAAATTTTATTCAATCCCATGCTTTTAATTGTATTAAATTATTGAATGTTACAAATTATTATAACACAAATTCCCGTTAGGTACCCCTGGATAATATGACCGTATGAGACGATGCATTCAGCTCAGATCAGATTCATAGAAAACTATTTTTTACGTATAAGTAGTTAGGTAGTCTGTCTTCTGTATTCTGCGTGAACGATACTTTTTTTTTAATTGTTTACTTATTGCATGGAATGCGACAAACTGTAAGGTATACAAGAGTAGCCGAAAGCGGAAAGCTTATTCTACAAGAATTGAACCTAATACTATCTTGGAAAATTAGTAACGAATCTTTACAAATTTACTCAGATATAAAAATATGAAAAATTCATTTTATTTCATGTTTACATGTTTGCATAATAAAAGCAATTATCGGTTTTTAACTTTCCAAAATAACTTAATTATAAAACAAATCCTTTAACATCTTAAAAGTTCATAATCATTAATATTATAACAGTGCTTAAAGAAAATGAATCATTTGATTAATTGCCGATATAAAATAAAGTCTATATCCGCAAGGAATAATCGAGTCTATTTTTAGATCCTATCATTGACGCTGTGCATCCTAAAATAGGTGACCCGGCCAGCGCGGGATGTTCTGTGCACGCACGCTGTGACGTCATTCACCCGGCCACACCCCCTGCACCGGCCCCTTTGGAACCTTTTAACCGTTTATTGAATGAATATCTTTTATTGATGAAATTATCTAAGCGTAGCAGAAAAGATAAATGTTTTATGAAGAGTGGTAATGATGAGCTTAGAAAAAATATTATACCTATGCCATGTGTCTCAAAAACTTTTAATTAACGTCGGATTGGTAGTTTTGAACTTTATCTTTTATAATATATTATTTACCTTATTATTTTTTTTTATAACTGATAAATGTCTATATAAATCTTTCTAGTTTTTATTTATGAGTGTAGCTTAAAAGTAAAGCGAGAAGATCCCTCTTCAGTCACTTGCATTTTACATGATTCACCTTCTGTGGCTTGCCAGACGGAGAATTTCCTTATTGTAGCGGCCAATTTATCGAAGATAAGTAGGTATGTAGAGCTTTACTAAGCAGAGATTTACCATCCAAGAGGACGCTATTTTTTGACGAAAACGGAATGAAAATCGGTGCATTCGTTTTTCAGTTTATCATGAACAGATAGACAGACAAATAGATCACTGAGGACTAGTAAATAATGTTCAGTGATAATATTTAGTGATTGTCGAACAATCTTCAACGTGACTCTTATTATAAAACTCATGATGCAGTATTGTAATACAAGAAGTAAATGAATCTGAGACCAACCTCAAAAAATAATCTTTCTTAAAACTGCATTTCTATATAAATTACTAAATTTAGGATATAATATAATAGTAACTTTAGCTTTAACTTGAAAATATTTATTGTAACGCCATCTATGAAACCTTACTGCTTTCAGGATGCGAGAGCTTTTAGCGCTATTTGTAGAAATGAAGCAGCGCCATCTATCCGATTTTTCCTGTACTAAGATTAGTTTCACTCAAGTATGCCTGCAAGAAAATGTATTCTATACTTTCAGTTTTCAGGATAATTTAACGATTTTTACTTAGATGTCACTGTACGATACACCTAGACACCTACATATTTTTTAACAATCTTTGAATATTATTAAAACTTGTGTGAAACAAATAGTAAAAGGAGACGAGAAACTGATTAAATAAAAGTTATGCATATTCAGGATAAATGTTTCTATGGGTACCTAGTTTATGCGCCTTCTTATTTCATTAAAATATATTTTACAGATGAAAGGGAACAATATTTTGCTAGTCCACTGTTGTAAACGTTAGATCGGGGCCCCTATTTATAATAACTTTTTAAACGAAAAGGGATTTAGTTCCCGATTAAAGTTACTAGCTCATAGGTACCTTTACATATTTTATGGTAATGTGGTTGGTGGTTCAGTTGTATTATTTCATTGTTTAAGAGTGTTTTTCATAAATTAGAAATAAGTGTATTTTAGACTTTTAATCGTATGAACTTTGTAACAAAAAGTTCCGTACAATATGTATTCAAGACTTGATCTTTATTTTATTATCAAGTATTGCAGTCTATGTCCTTTTATGTCCAATGTCCAAACTGTAAAGTTCGGACTTATCGGTTTATGAGAGTCAAATGAATACAGAGTGCATTCGCGCACACACTGGGGAAATAGATGTCGTTGAGATTAGCCATCGTGATCGAATTTCATCTCACTTGTGTATATTTTAAGTACCTAATCTATTTTGATGTACACCTTAACGCTTATTTGTCAGTAGGTCTAGCTTACATTAACATGCTTAAACATAGTTTATACCAGTAAATAAGGGACCCTGCTCTATTTAAGTTGGCTCTATATCAGAACTAAAAACTTAAATCACTAAATAATGCTTTTTTATCACAATTTTAATGTTCTTTCGAGACTTACAAGAATATGGAATAATATAAGAGAACATAACAAAGCTAAGTTTTGAAATAAATTTATTTTATACGTTATAACGTGCTTTGAGTTAGTTTTCCAAAGAAATATTGCAAAATAATATGGAACACATCAGTCAATGATGCGAAATATAAACTCTAAGAGCACAGATGTTTCGTGAAAATTAAATTCCACTTTATTACAAATGTTTGTTGAAGTTATAATTGGATTCCAAAGCTAATATTAACTGTTTATCTGACACTTAAACATTTTCACGTTTGTTATCTTTCAAATATTTTAAATTACGGCCAGATGTGTTTTATTATTTGATCTAGAATATTAATAAGCAAAAATATCTCAATTGTATACCATTTTTGTTTCTAAGTATAATAATCTCTGTTCACTAACTAGATGTAGCTTACCGTGTCAAAATATTAAACAAAGGAAAGAAATGCTTTTCTAGTGTATGCACAAATACAAAATTATAATATTAGCTGTGCATAAACTGTCTGTAGATTTTTGGCACTAAAGAAGACGTTGAAATATGAGGTGCTACGATCGTCTAATCTACGACCCGTTGTTAAAATCCGATGTTCACACCTATTTATCAACATATACACATACACATTTCCTTACCGTTATTATTATATTATTACTAGCTGTAGCCCGCAGCTTCGCCTGCAAGAAGAGATCAATTTTATCCCCCTGGGGGTTGAATTGATCAAAATTATTTCTTAGCAGTTGCCATCGTCTTGTCTACCTGTATGCCAATTTTCATCCCGATCCGTTCAGTGGTTTGGCCTGTGCGTTGATAGATCACTATGTCAGCCAGTCAATCACCTTTGAGTTTTATATAATACTAGCGGTCCGCCCCGGCTTCGCCCGTGGTACATATGAAAAATAGATGTTGGCCGATTCTCAGACTTACCCGATATGCACAGAAAATTTCATGAGAATCGGTCCACCCGTTTCGGAGGAGTATGCAGACTAACATTGTGACACGAGAGTTTTATATATAAGATAATGTTTATACTTAGGTACTTATACACATAATAAGATGTTTAAACAATCGTGACTTGATAAATCGCTGTGAATGCCAGACAGATATTCTCAAATTTTATTTCAAACGTTCCGATTACTCAAGGGTTTAAAGCTATTTCACTGAAATACGTAGAAAATGAAGCCTAGAAGGAAAATTACATTTTCGCGAAAGTCTTGCAAAATAAATATGTACCTTTAAACGCAGGCGGTAGGCATCTTGTAACACTCAATTTAGGTTTAATACATTTTGTTTAAGAAACAATAAGCGAAAAAGACTTTTTTCTTACAGAAAATATTATTTGAAAGCTAATGGAATTGGATCAGGTAAATGTGTGGGAAATTATTTTTTATTGCTTTTAGGTACTTTTGGTTAAAATGTTTTGGGCGTTATCTTAAAGTAAATAAAAGTGTCGTGATGGTAAGTGACATGATACTAACTAAATAATGGTTGAGACAATTGGAAATAAAGGATTGGGGTTCAACAAAGTTGTAGGATAGGAAGAAATATATTAGGTGATAAAAGTAAATTTCCTTTACCTTCTTGGGGGATGGGGAAGATATATTTAACATGTACTTTATAGATACTTTATTTTACGGGAAACTGCGTGATCTGATTTTTTTAACACATCGAGAATTATCAGTCTCTCTAAAAAAATAAATCAAACTTAAACCTCATTCTTAATACATAGTTACAGTTCGATTTAGACAAAATCAAAAAGAATACAAACCTGATGCTTTTATTAGAATTTTATAATCTACTAGATTTCCGCCCGCGGCTTCGCCCGCGCAGTCAAAGTTCCCGTTCACACATAGTTCCCGTTCCCGTGGGATTTCCGGGATTGCGTCATTTTCCCGGGATAAAAAGTAGCCTATGTCCTTTCTCGGGTATCAAAATATCTCCATACCAAATTTCATGAAAATTGGTTCAGTAGTTTAGGCGTGATTGAGTAACAGACAGACAGACAGAGTTACTTTCGCATTGTTGATAAAGTCAATGATATTCAACCAACTTCAACACATATTAATTTATCATATTCAACAGAACATAATATCTAGAATGAGTGAACTCTATATATATAGTAGTCACGAATTCACTTGTCGTATTGTGTGTGTTATCGATAAAAAACATACATAGAAATACAAACTACAATACACTTACCCTGGATTTTAACGAAACATTGTTTTATAACAAAGATTGTTCAATCCAATTAAAATGTAGTCTTCAGCGGTACTAAAATGTACTTAAAAGGCAGTTAAAAATTTACGAGCGGATCCTTCGATGAGGGGACTTTATCTGATCGTCGACAAGAACCCTATAAAATTGTCTAATAGGCCATAATTTTAAATCTATTTACTTCATTCCATAACCGAAATATATACTCATACATATTATATTTACCAAATTGATGACATTGTACTTACACACTACAAAGTTACGTACCTACAAAGTTTTGTATAATTTATCTTTATCGTTGAAATATTATTATGTATGTGATATGTCTGGATAAAGGTATTAATTTATAGCTGACTAGTATATTATAATATACCTATTACATTGTTTTATTTTATTTCAGTACTACTACTGACTTGCTTTTAAAAAGCTTAGGCAAATGATTCATAGTAACAATGCTTGAAAATTGTCGTCTTCATTTAGAGTATTTTATATTACCGAATTTGTTACCTTTTTTCATAAGTATATAGAGGATATAAAGTTCAGCTGGCCTCGATAGTGTCATAAATTATATTTTTAATTTTTTTGAGACCATTTTTAAATTTTCTCAAATAAAAATGGTTTTATTGCACTACAAGATTAAAGTTATGACTATAATAATAACAACTTCAATATTAATTTATAAACATGTCAAATTAAATTGGCAAGGCCTCAAATCTGTACTGCGTTCAATTAAATATTATTTTAGTATAGAAAGTCTCGAACAATTAATATTTAAAGCTGGTGAAAGATATATAATTTATACCATAATACGAACTATAATGTGCTATAACGACCTCATTCTTTCTGCCGCTATTTTTGGCGCGCTCTGTGTAAACCAATTTTATTACTCACTTTTGACAAACGAGGCATCTTTAACTCGGTTAGAATGATGTAAACGACGTTATTGTAGATTATGTATCCAAAAATACTTATTATTAGCAATATATTTTCATACTAACCTGCTATTTAGAAGAACTTCCCGGTATACCTATAAATCCAGAGCAAGTATGAACCCAGGAGGGCTTTTAAAATGAACCCTGAATGGATTTAGCTAAATAATAGGGATTACATCCATAATTCTACGGGTTCAGCTTATAGTTATGGACTTTGAGTGTTACCTACCTGAGTAATGAATGCAATATCGTATAGTTTATGTGTATTAATAAAACATTTCCGTAAACTGAAAAATAAACGTAGGTACATAAAATATCTATAATAATTTAAATTAATTACTTATTAAAAAATATACATGGATGATTCACATGTGTATGGAATTTAGGTTGTCTGGAAGAGCCTTAGCGACAAGACCGCCTGTTATGCTCTTCTGTGTGAATATGTATTTAACTTACTTTTGTTTTATCTTTTGCACAATAAATAGATTTTATTTGTTTGTAGTTAATGATCCTTTACTTAAAAAATAACCTTAAAATTAACAACCATTTAGTTCGAACTTCGAAGTCTAAACATCAGGTTCCATAAAAACAACTAAAATTATCGTAATAAAATACTTTAGTTTTAACGAAATATTTTTGAGATATATACTTATATGTAATGTTTACGGATTTACGTGACACCCTATACCCCTTTAATTCTTTATTACATCACATGGAAAAAAATACATTTTGTATTTTTTTAAGACACCTTCGTTAAAAAGGGACCTCTTTGTAAATAAATGTTAATTGACTCGGGATATTTCATCAAAGAGAATTAATTTAAATTCAAATTACGCTCACGTTTTATAATTGCTATTTATTGATACGCTATAATTTATTTATTCCAAACAAAATGGACTTTATTGAAAAATACGTTTCAAATCAATTAGTCGGATGTTTTTATATCATGTACCAAGCTTTTAACTGTTGCTAATTTTAATTTTAAACCAAAAAAAAGATTCCTTAATTGAAGATGACATGCCAATTACATATTAATTAATTTTATCGTGTTAATGAATAACTATAAGTAGAGATATACATCATAATATAAGGAATAACAACAGACCTAACAAACATATTCTTCAGTTTTATAATAATATTATTAGTATTGATTGTTCTTTATTACGTTTAACCTACTACCCATTCAGTTTTTATTTACCGAATTCTTCAGTTTACTTATTACGTAATTCATGTTTAAACTTGAATTTCGTCTTTAATAATAGACAAGTATAAAAGTAGTTTTCTACAGAAAGGCAAGTTTAATTAAAGCTGTGGAACTCATTCGAGCGGTAAGGTCTCGGTTTCCAAGGCGATCGATTTTTCGTTCAGTATTCTCTTGAGTGAGATTTAGTACTTTTCAGATATCCTTAAATTGCTTACAGATTGTAAAAGTCCATTCATTGTTTGCTTTGGTGGTATAATTTATGAGGGATAACAAGGGCGATTACTTTGTCAGCTCATGGTTTGTTTGGTCGGTAACCGATTATATTAAAGTATAGAAATGTTTTTATTAACATTGTAGTGTTATAATATGATAAAATAACATGACGATTTTCGTAGGATCAGTGTTCAGAAACTATGCAACATAGACGAGATTCCAATCTTACTTTTCTTTCCAAGTAATCCTTAATCCCATAAAATATAGGCAACATATTTCAAACCAAGTGTTACAGATAGCCAGCAGTGTAATATTTTACATTGTATAATATTAGCACACACAAGCTTGAGATATTCCCTGAAAGAGTGTATTCTCAGCTAAATTACGTCATCGTAGTAATTATTGTTTTAACGACTACGCTCGGTTATTTTTAAAGTTTAAAACAGAAAAAATTTAAAACGGTGTTAGCCTAAATATATTATATTTCATTTATCTACATTCGTTATAGAAATTATTCTTCCTATTAGAATGGACTATTGCCAGTAAAACATAAAACGTTGAACCAAAATAAATTGAATTGCACGAATAACTATTGCATACGTAGCTATTTAAAATTCCATTCGTGTGCATAGTAATGCCTCTCTATCTGTTCCCCGTTACAATCTATACATCTATACATATAATAAAATCGTAGGAAAGTCAAAACTGTACATTGAATATTTTTTTAAAAGAATACTTGATCCATGATCTATAATCGATATAGAAGCCAAAAATATAGTTTTTAGAATTTTTGTCTGTTTGTCGGTTTGTCTGTTTGTCTGTTTGTCTGTATGTATTTCCGGGCTAATCTCAGAAAGTACTGCATAGATTTACTTCAAATTTTGCATGAATATTCCTAAGAGGTCGGGTGAGGATAGTTTAAACATATTATCATGATATCACCTTCGCGGGAGGAGCTGTGAACCTTTATTTTTCTTACATATTCCGTGTACTACGACAGCGTACAATCTAAAGACTCATGTTTAAATGTTGGTTTCGAGTAAGCCATGCTATTATCTAGCTTTACAAAATAAAAACTATGTCATTTACGTAATTTGGGCAGAGAAACAGTTTAATGAATTTAGTAGTATAAAGACAAATTTGAAACAGCGCCATCTATGAGATTTCGTAAAAATCAAATCAATTTACATGTTATCACTACTGAACAACTGTTGAAAATTAATAATTTAAATATAATCATGTTATTTATTTAACTCTTTAACCCATATCTTCCCTTCCCTATAAGGTGCGCTTATATTTCGTGTGAATATACTACATTTTTAAAAGTGAGGGTAGATGTTTATTATTTTAAGTCAAACTAGACACCATTACAATTAATCTTATATTGATTGTGTTCATTGGTTACATTTTTAATCTTCGTGTTTTATAAATTTATAAAGAATAGAAAAAATTCGATCACGAGGCGGGACTCGAACCCACATAATTTCGTGATCGAATGTTTCTATTCTTTATAAATTTATTATTTATAAATTTATATTTATAAAGCATTTGAATAAATAAATAAATAAATAAATAAAATTAAAATAAATGTCATAAAACCAAAAATATCAAATTCAATCTTCGTGTTTTGTGAATTTTCACCATGCGTTCCCACATGGTTCCCACAAAAGGTAAGTTGTTACTTTTATAGGTATTTATTTTTATAATGATAGCAATTCATGTTTTTTATTGGTTTTATAATGGTTTTATATTACACTTTTAGAATGAAATAATAAAATGATGAATTCTTTTTGACTTTTACAAGATTTTGAGGTGCGTTGGGAACAGTAGTTTGTTGATAAAATTTTATTTGTAAGTAGCTTTTTTTATTGATTTACAATTATTAACGTTTGATTTTTTATTTACAGATTCAATGTTCATAAAATTATATCGCCTTTGGAAGACTATTTCTGCTGACAATTTTACAACACCACTTGAAAATTGATGATTTGATGATGAAGATAGTGGCAGCAAGGATTAAGTGGAAATTAGTAATCATCCGCTTCGTCAATTTTTGACTGAAGTTAATGTCCAACGTATGGTTCAATCATTGGAAGTATCTCGGGTAATTTTGGAGGATATTTTTCAGGAAGGAGAGGAGGGGCAGCCAACCACATATCAAACTACTATGTTTTAGTACCGAAAAAAATGTTATTGCCAAATGAAACATAAATTTTGCACTCACAACTGTACAAGTTATGATTTTTATTCTGACTTTGCTGTTATCTGATTATAATATTTATCGTTATGGCTATCGAGGTACCGACCGTACTGGGATGAGAGTACATGATATTATACCTACTCATCATCCAGGATTGCTTAGAGCATTTTCACACTGAAAAAGATGTTTTCTTTGAATCGTAGTTGCTTCATTTATTTATTTTTAATCATTTTACATAATATGTTTTATATTTGCCCATTTTCATTATATTTTATAAATAAAATGGAACCAACATAACTTTGTTGTGTAGGTATCATTTCTCTATTAATAATCCGTAGGCATATTTTCCGAGCACCCCATTTAAGGTGCGGTCCTGAAATTATAAAAAGTTAATGTATACTTTTGCCTAATATAAGCTCAAGATCATTTTTAGATAAAAATAACAAAAAGAACTTATTTATTAAAATTTAGTAGATAAAAGAAATTATGTTACGATTTTATAAGAAAACACAGTATATTTATTAGGCGGCGGTGATCTCTTCCAGGCAAAAGATATTCATCAGCTCAATAAAATTGAATAGTTGTTGTTAGTTATTCTTTAAATTCACTGATTGTAATGAGCATTTCCGCATGCAAGTTGTATCGTAGTTTAGATATATCATAGTTTTGACACATTACAGTTCCAACAAAACCCTCAAATTTTTGAGCAGAGTTGAGCAAGATAATTTAAAAAATGTGCTGTGTTAAGTATTATAGAAAAGGTTAGTTCGTTGATAATTATCATTTCTTCATCATTTACATGGGTGTTGTTAAATGTTAGTAAAAATAAACTTTGACTGTTAATACTTTTGTTCAGTATTTACCTGTATGATTATTGCTTGGTAATTAATATGTATATTTTCATGTCGTATAGCTAATTATAAACATAAGTGTGATGTGAAACTAGCTGGATTTATTTTTACACACTCACAGCCATATATTTTATATTAAAATAGTGTAAATCATAATATTTTTTCACAATTAAAAATATTTCCTTTTTTCTGATGGTGTTGGCATCGAATTAAACCGCGCTGTCGTTTCGTTCACTAAAAGTGATGTTATGAGGACCGAATATGTAGCCGCCTCAACTTACGGAAACGAGAGTAACCTGCGTTGTCTGTTAGTTATTGTATAGTCGAATTTAACGTTACATGGAAATTGGAATCTAAATATATTATGTATACTTAGGTATATTAAATCTGTACATGAAATATATTTCCTAAATAACTATCACGGGGTGATTAGGGATCGACACTGATGCCAAAGAAGCAAACAGTAAAATTTTTGTCCGTATAACCGGTATAGAAACAAAAACTACTCGACGAATTTAAACGAAACTTGGTACAATTATTTTTCATATTCCTGAGCAGAGCAGTAACTCCATTTTTAAGCTTTCGTCGCGTGTGCAACCTTAATGGTTAAAGCTACACAGAAATCATGTATGAAAGAAATGTTCTCCTTATTATATAAAAAATATCTCCCGACATCATAAATGTCTATCTTTTATGGTTGACTCACAATAACACGTGTAACTTCCGATAGCTTAGGAGTTCGAAGCTTTCTGATTATATTTGTCTATAACACTCTCAGTCCGTTTTAACTCAATTTTTATTTTCATGCATCAGTGCCACCTAAAAAATCTTTATCTCGAAATTCGAGCAAAGCTAAGAAAATGAGAAATAAGAGTTCTCAAGAATCGTTAGAGGTATACTCTAGGCCGAAAACAACACGTGTTATGCCGAGAACCTGAAACCGCTTCACAACGAGAATTGCGGCTCACAGCTGACCGCGAACGGCATGTACTATCCCGTGAGACCGAAACCTTCACTGAGAGGGTATAACGTCTCACAGCTGATCACGGCCGTCACATTTTATCTCGAGAATCTGAAACTTTTACTCAATATGAAGACCGTTTGACAAATGATAGGGTGCACCATAATATTATTCGATCTCTTGAAGATGAACATGAGCATAAGCAATGACTAGAGTAGGGACGCGAATATTACAATTAATTGAGACAAAAACGATTATTAAGTTTGTTTAATGAAAGATTAAGAATTGAAACTATTCGGTCTCTGGAAACGGACGAAAAGCGAGAGGCCCCTCTTACTGCAGACAGATTTCGCATAGTCTTAATGACTTAGAGGTAAACATAGAAGATCAATCTACGAATTCGGTGGTGGGGTCCGACAAATATAAAAGTGGGTTTTCTTATAACCTCACAATTGATTACAGATCATCTTCTGTATAGGCGATATTAACGTAGTATGTTATTTTTGTAATGCTTTAAAGTGGAGTAAGGAGTCGGCTTTCGTTTGAAGATACACCGGAACCTTTGAAATCACTACTTTTAGAGGAACATGACGTGCAATCTAAACAGTTCTTAGACAATATTCGCTCTTATAGTAGTGCGTTTCAAATGATCCTTTGGTGCTCAACAATTATCAGAAGGTCCTTTCATGCTTACTTTTAAGATACAAGGTCAAGTTTACCATTTGATAGGATCCCTTTTGCCTGAAGGCCAACCTAAGTTTCTTTAAATATATTTTGTATTCGACTACAACGAATAGTCGAATACAAGAATTATCAATATTTCTCGAATTTAAAACTGAACTCATTTCACAATTTTAGAACATGTTTCATCAGGTTAATTCGTATGTATGCAGTTTTAAATCGACATTAGAAGCTTTTCCTCAAGATGGTGATATTAATATAAGATTGTTATAAATGCCGATAGACGGACGTCTATCGGCACTCAGGAACTCCCTGGGCGTGTATAACGCCCAGGCCACAGTATTACAATTTTTCGCATATTTTCGCATAGCAAAGGAGGGGAACTCGCGGGGGGTCAAGTGACGCGGGCCACGTACCATTAACATCAACATGCTTAGTTTGTGGTACCGAGCGCGAAAGAAAGTCATCGTGTTTTTGTTTTGTTACTATGTAAACTAACGTAATTTAATACTTAGGTACATATTCTATAACGGTGCGCTCAAACTGTTAATCTACATTTAATTTAGATTATTATTTGAAATACTAAGTAATGTAGAATTTAAATCACATTCCTTCATGTTTTCCTCAGATTTTCAATTTTCTCCGATTTTAAGATTTTCAGAGTGTTCAATTTTAATGTAGTTAAATTTTATAAGAGACAATTAAGAACATTCAAAAATAAAGTGTCAGGTATTTTTTTTAAACGACGAATGACCTAAAACGACGTAATCGCGGACGAAGTCGCGGGCAACAGCTAGTGTAGTAATAATATAATATAAGTACATACTATAATGAATAACTTGTGTTGTAATGTGAACAAACCAAGAACTAATAATCTTATTTTACTTTTCTTTTTAACGATCTTATCAATCTATGTAAAAATCTATCTATGTAGGTATCTTTGTAAAAAACGATTGAAGTTATTTTGTCAAGTCTATGTCTTTTAATTTTCTTCATATCGTTTGTTTTTTTCTGAGTATTTGTGGACAGTTTGTGTTTTAATTTAATTCAAATTAATGTATTTTTAAATTTCGGTGGGGAGTTGTTTGAGAGTTCATCTAGAGTTTTCGTAAAGAAAGATGTTTTTTTTTTTTTTTAACGTTGGTATATGCATTTACGCATCCCCCTCTGCAGTTTTCCTGCGTGAGGGGGTATGTGGGACTCGCGAAAAGATACCCACTAAAACCCAACGGTGGCCACCGATCACCTTCGGCGGCAGGGGTTAACAGCCAGGCCTTGTACGCCCCGCCGCCTAAAGAAAGATGTTGCTCAGACTTATTTCTCGTAAGTAAATAGCGTTAAATGAATGTTAATAATTTAATATGAAAGGCTTAGCTCAATTCATACTAAATTATTAACAAGCACTTTAAATACAACAACTATTTAACATATAAATATAGTTTTCTTAACTGCCCTTTTTAACACTGAAGTGTCCATCCAAACTAAGAAAACAGACTGTACAAAAGCAAAATTTCGTTTCCTTTCCACCAAAGAACCCTTTCTGTTAAATTTAAAGTAAACGAAGTTGGTACTAAACTAACTTTTTTGAAGTTAACAAAGTGAAATTGGCCGGAGGCAGGAAGGGCCTCCTTGGGAATCGCAAATTGTTCATGCTAGTTTAGGGTTAATAGTTTACACTGAACTCGACAGGGGTGACCCTTTACATTAATAAATTTATGCTGAATTATTTACGTCATCGATAAAGATTGGTTCCGTAAATTATATGATGCATAATGTAGATACGCTTAGCAGGAAAGAGTTCAGAATTGTATATTTTCAAGATATTTTGATGGAATACGTTCGTAACGCGAAATTTGGACTAGGTACTTAATTATCTGTACGTAATGATTGTTAGTTAAGTCGGCACTCGGCTTAGAGCATTTTCGGTTGTCCAACATCTTTTTGTATCCAATACCAGTGTATTTGGATTGCATTAATGAATAAATATAATATATTATTGATTTTACGTTTAAAATTATAAGAAATTACAGAGTGATATGCTCATTAAGTGAATAAGCCCGCAGTTAATAAAATTGATAAAAATTCTTGAAAACCAACTGCTTTCTTTCCAAAAGCTCTTATTAAAACGAAAACGTAAATTGGTATATTATAACCATTACAGATACTTAATTTTGGCATGGAAATAATAAATTAAATCTTTAATAAGTCGCTAACAGAGCTCACATAATATGAAAAATAAAAATAATCTTTTTGAAACAGACTAAATTATAAATATTTTTATAAAAGATTTAAACAACAACGATTTATAATGATGTGTTCATTTCTAAATTGATAGGTATGTTTTCTTTTCATTAAAGAAAATAAACAAAAGCTTCTTTTCTGAAATAAATTTTCACAAGTTACCTACTTGAAAAGTACACTACACTAATATGTTAATACCTGGTTCATATCTTAATGTTAATGTAATAAGTATATTTATCACATATACCTATGTTAATAATTATTATAAGTTTTCCATGTGGTAACAAGCGCTGTTCTCACGAAGTTTACCTCATCAGCAGCAGCAATGTTTACGAGATATCTCAGTTTCAGACTAGAGCTTGAATGTTATTTCGGTGTTGGTGTCAAAACGACACTGCTCTAAAAATGTCTGTGCGGAAAGCGCGTAGGGTTGTCACTTCATGAAAATATAGTATTTCACTGACACGTGTGCTCGCCATTTGTATAATGAAAATAAATCCCTTTGGAATACTTTCGTTAGATAATAATTTAATATTCGGAAAATATTGCTCTACAATATTCTGTACTTCTATAAGCTTATAAGTTATTATCTATAGATAATGTCCAGATTTCCTACTTTTACTACATTACATTGAGTGTAATATTTTTAATACATGCTTCTTTTAATTTTTAATACTTTTATCGAGGTAATTATTATTAGACCCATATAACGCATACTAGAGTTCTTAATATAACCAGGAAAAGACCGAAAAATAAAATCATAACTCTTTCAATTTTGTAGAACCTAAGCACATTAGTGTATGAAGTGATAAGTGAATTCTTCTTATCTTATTTAAGTATATAGTTGGCAGCCCTAGCACAGGTAGCTGAAGGGGCGCGGGGCGCTGCGCCCACGCACGGCCCGCCGCGCCTTGCCGCCCGCCTCGCACCAGTCAGCAGTTGTGGCTCGTGTTGGCTGAACCATCTTAGGGCCATCTCCTTTTTCCTATCGTAGGTGAGTTCCAGTGAAATTATTCTTACCAAAATTCACGTTTAACAGTGCATTAGTGAAGTGATTTGTCAATGTCAGCGTAAAGGATCGTGATGCATCGCTCGGAGCGCTCGGAAGATTATTGGAAATAAATGTGGCTAAAGTTTAAGTTTTTGACTTGGATATAAGATTACATACGTGACGTCACACCATGTTTTTACCGTTCCTCTAAAACGGTAACTGACATTGAAAGAGAATGACTTTATCAATGCAACTGATCGATTTGTTTAAAACTAGATTTTTGTAGCTCATGTGTTTTAAATTAATAAATCTAAAAAGAGCAGCTTCGATTATATGAGAACAGTTACACACGATGACATACCTATATTACCTATATTAACTTCTAAATTATATAACCACTTTTACAATGTGCTATCCAACTTTCCTAAATAATATAATATAATACGTAAGATATACAAAAGACAAAAAGTTAATATTACTTAAGTTAACGTTATCGTCATACATTCCATGTTACTTAAGTACTGTGACGTCACAGCTGAAATTGTTCCCTAACCGCGCTGACGTCCATTACGTATGATGTCGAAAACTCATGTAACCGAAGAAGCGTGGTCGCGACCAAATTAGGATGCGCGGGAGTGGCTCCGGGCCTATTTCAGTCGCGCTCGCTCCGGACGAAGCGAACCGAATACTCGACTCTCTGCGATGCTTTTTGTATAGCTACAGCTATCGTTTCTAATGGAAAATGACTTTTTCCCGCCAGCCGATGTAATATAATTTTAAACGTGACCTAATTTAGGCCGGGAGTGCACTCCGCTACGAAAATATTCAATTTGTAACGTGTCGCTTTATATCCCATTAAATTTCACTGATAAATACATTTTCTGGGACACATTTTACGTAGATTTTTTTAAGAGTATCAAATATCAGATGTACATATAATGGCATCATGCCAAATAGGCATGTTGGATAATTTCAAAGGACACGTTGATTGATAAGTTTGTATATTTTTTATACTGAAAGAGATAAAATATAAGAAATAAAAACTGATAATGTAGTTAATATGAAGTAAATGGGGTGGAACATTTTTATCGATAATCTTATAACGAGGGCCATGAAAAACGGATGAAACATGATTTATTAAATTGACCTTGATCGGTTGATAAATAAAAAAGGTTTTGTTTATGAAATTGAGATTTTGCTGAAGTAACTTTCATATCTTATTACGGGATACATAAATAAAACAGTCGTAGGCGTAGCCGTGAACCAGGTTTTTACAGCTAATATTAAACTTTAGTGCTTTTTAAATAAGTTTTATATTATCAATGGATGTTTCCTGAAAATTCGAATTAATTTACTAATATATACATCTTAATATATATAATTCTCGTGTCACAATGTTTGTCCTCAATGGACTCCTAAACCACTTAACCGATTGTAATAAAATTCGCACACCATGTGCAGTTCGATCCAACTTGAGAGATAGGATAGTTTAAACATGTAGGTACCACGGGCGAAGCCGGGGCGGACCGCTAGTTTTACCTATAAAGATCGAAGATTGTCAGTTTCCCATGTTATCGAAATAATTAATGGAATAAGCGTTTTTATATATATAATAAATACATACGGCTAAATCCTTCTTTTCCTGAGATATTAATCGTTTAGTAACTTTATAATAAACATGTTTTCTTTATTACAGACACCGAAAAGAACTAAATCACAATGGCGGATGATGAAGTAAGGTAATGTACAAACCAAATGAAATACATTAAATTTCTCACAAATTTTGGTCTATAACATGAAAATAAATTAGAATTCGTATTTCTTATTTTGAATTTATAAATAAAAGTAAATTTATAATAGAACAAATGAAGAGGCAGCTTGCTTGAACGTAAATTTCATCAAATAAACTATTCGAAGTCGGAAGTGTTGTTTAAAATAAATGTAAGATTTCACACAAACAGGTTTGTATGGAATTTAAAATTAAATAAAACTAGTTCATATATTTTAGTTATAATTTAAAAAGGATTCAGATACCACCTCGTTTTGAAAACATTAAATAAGACGAGACTCATTTAGTTTTAACTTGACAGCGTTGTATGAAGTTATATTAAAACCACGGCTTAGTAAACAAACTTGTTTATTACTGAAAGCTAGTATTCATTAAATTCTGTAGTGTTCATTTAGCTTAATTATTTTAGTAGGGAAGAGATTATATTCTTTATAATGTTGGTTCATGAATAGTTATTCTCAATCTTGGAGTTTTTAAGCTTTGTTGTTTTCTGTTTTCATCACAATTTGTCTAGTACATCTGTGTTAGTTTTGAAATACATATTAAAATGTTTAAATAAATTAATATTTCATAAAATTGTATACAGTACCTAATCAGTATTGTTATTGATGGTATTGTGTTTTAACCCATTGAGCCCCAAGCGGCCCGATCGGTCCCAGACACAATAGATTTTCTATTGTGTCTGAGGTTCCGGGGCCTGAGTTATTTAATAATTAGAGATTTATAAGAGTGAATTAATAAGGATATTCGTTACCAATTTTTTTTATCATAGACATACTAGCGTGGCTTCAAACTAATTTACGCTTTTTCTCTATATTCCATGTTCTGATTCCTGGATTATCTTCAACATCGTGGCTTCAATTGAACATCAACAGTATTAGATACGATACCTCCTTGAGACTAAGGTAAATATACTAATGATCTAACATACAAACACACAATTAAGGCGAGTGCACATTACGATCATCCCAAATATGAAATGATAAAGGTGTGGACGTGTGTTTTCAGATCACGCCTGATAAACTTTAAAATTTCATTTTATTTTTGATTTCTTTTGCAATTTTATCATCATCAATATAAATTGCAAAATAATCATCATGTGTTATAGAGATGGGTACCACTGTAGCCCCCACCAGTGGAAACAGAAACCAGTTTTTTAGTTAAAAAACAGGGTTTGCGATTTTTTAATTTTTGACGATTTTTCATTAATGACGAGATTTAACGATCGTCACAATGATACATAAAAGATTTTCCATTTTACAGAAACACATTCTGTTAATGTGCACTCACCTTAATTTCACATTTTAATACTTCCAGTAAACAACACGAAAAAACAAAAACACAAAATAATTACTTTAATTCAAAGTAAGCCGAAAGGTTTCTTGTTTCATTACACTCATTATGAAAAATATTCCATTTAGAAAATATATTTTCATGTATGGAATATAATATGAGTAGGTATTTGAATAGGAACAAAGCCAAAGGTGGGATTTCTTGAATAAATTGAGAATTGTAAGTTCAAACCATTTGCCTTTGAGCAGAAGTATATTTGAATTAATATTAATAATTAATTAATTAAAATAAAAATACTTAGCCAGCATTTGCGTAAAATCCATATTACTCATACATATTTACAAAACTTTATACACAATTTTAAGTATATTAAATGTAAAAAAAAAACTATAACAACATGCTGATACTATAACACACTACCACAAAAGGCTTACACTTACGCCAATCTAAACATATAATATTATAATAGCAGCTATAAAAATATTAATATTTTGAATATAAAATTAAGCCATTGTATCTCCTGCCTATAATGCAGAAACGTAACTGCTTCCATGTTGTATTAATAAATAACTGCCAGTGTTTTTATTAATTTGTACTATATCATGTTGTTTTTTATTTTTACAGAAAAAGCGTCTCGAGGAGGTAAAGTAGAGAAGAAGGCGACCGGACACACACTAAATATAATACACACATACATACATATTACATAGTATTAATAACATGCACATAAACAAACAGCACTTTTGGTTTATTTAAATAATGCATTATTTGAACTCTATTACAAAAACATATATATATAAATACTAGCGGTCCGCCCCGGCTTCGCCCGTGGTATATGTTTACGTTTTCTCTATATAAAAACCATCCTCGTACTTCAAGGAATATAATAAAAAAAGAATTATCGAAATCGGTTCAGCCGTTCTCGAGTTATGCGCTTACCAACACATTTTGCGATTCATTTTTATATATAAATATATATTAAAAATGTCTTTCATTTTTATACACACACAGACAACTTAATAAATGCACATGATTACGAAGTATTATGTCTTTAGGCGAAGAAGGCCAAACAGGCCGAGATCGACCGCAAGCGCGCTGAGGTGCGCAAGCGCATGGAGGAAGCCTCCAAGGCCAAGAAGGCTAAGAAGGGTTTCATGACACCTGAGAGGAAGAAGAAGCTTAGGGTGAGTATTTAGAAAATGGCCCTTAAGTTCTATAAATAAAGTCTGAACAATAAAAGTCATAGTCGCTTCTCGATACAGTTGCTCCTGCGTAAGAAAGCCGCCGAGGAATTGAAGAAAGAACAGGAACGCAAAGCAGCGGAAAGGAGGCGTATCATTGAAGAGAGGTGCGGTAAACCCAAAAACGTTGACGATGCAAACGAAGGTAAATATTACGTATTCTGATTCATTGTAAGATTATTCAATACGAGATCCCCACACAATTGGCAATGAAGATTCATCACTCCATAGTGGCTGCAGAATCTAAATTTCACTTTCATTAACTGGACACTTGTCCTCACTACACTCTACAGCAATCGCGTGGTTCGTGATTGCTTATTATTTGTACCCATATAAATTGTATGTGTCGCGTTATAGATACTATTTCGAGGGTTTGCAAAGACTACCACACCCGCATCGGCCAGCTCGAGGACCAAAAATTCGATCTGGAATACATCGTTAAGCGAAAAGATATGGAGGTAGCGAAACCAGCCACGATGGGGGCGCTGTCCTTTGATAAACTCACAAAACTTACATATCTTCTATCCTTGAATTTTTGTATGATGTCGAAGTGGCGTGGTCTCTCTATTCATCTTTTAACAACGATTAAGCCACTACCTTCAACCGGCCTTATAATTTCTAATGCGTCTCTTCTAAGCTACAAATAAAATATTTAACATACGTGCAAACTTACCTTCTTGAATTGTTTGAAACTGTTACTTGACTCACACTCTCGCTGTTGATACTATTTCTTCAGATCTATTCACGTGTCGATGTTGGTGACTAGGGGTAGGAACGTAGGCAATAACCATTCGTTAATGTTGTAGCCGCTCTCACGAGCATCATTACCGGTTATCATCAGCGTATCGCCAAGCTAGAAGAGGAGAAATACGATCACGAGATGGAAGTAACCCGTAGAGAACTTGAGGTCTGAACTGCTTTGGGTACTTCGCAATTTACACAACGCTCTTTGTTTGCGTAGATCATGCAAGCGCCGATAATGTGACTAGTAAAAATTATTGTTTGGTTTTCGCAGTCAACTCATTTTTATCATATGACGGAGCTGAAAATTACATTTACCAACATACCTTAACTTATGTGGATAACCAATTTTAATCGCTGCAATAACAACGTTCCAATTTGCAACCGCCGGAGCTGCAACGATATGACTATTGTAGATAGCATCGCGTTAGATAAAAGTTACACGAAATGCCAAGTAGTAACATTGGTTACATACTGATATCATGTAGCTTCGCTTTCGCTTCTGTTCCCATTAGACGAGAAACAGTCTCGTGCAAACGTACACTATCCACATAAAGCTAGGCCGAGAACGCTACGACGATAATAAAACATTTCCTTAAATGCAATTGTGTTTTTCTTTAGCGGAACTGCAGACGATTTGTCAAATGTACTGGCACAGAATATACAACCTTGAGGGGGATAAATGGGAAGTAGAACGAGCAATCCAAATTAGGAAAATGGAGGTAATCTGCATATTAGGATTGGAAATGCATATGACGTGATATGATTTTGATATTGATATATAGATGTGACAACATGACATAATAGTTGTATGGCTCACAGCACACATGCACACGTCGCTCCCATCGACAGACCAGGTCACAAACACAGATGTCCATGCACATTTTGCAGGCTAAATAATCTGTCTTTCCTTTTTCTCTAGAAATGCTCAAGAGAATTATCCAGGAGTATCATGACCGCGTATATGTGTGTGAGGGCCAGAAGTGGGATTTGGAACACGAAGTCAGGAAAAGAGATTTTGAGGTATTGACCAGTAATGTAAGACCACTGTGAATATCACAATCATCGATATGTTATAACCGTGCCCGTGAAAAAGTTCGTGTTTATACATATTATGTATAATGCTTTGGAAGTTTTCGGCTGTTTGCTGTTGATATTGTAAATAATGTCGAGACGCGGATTAGTAGTGTACTCGTAGCAGATCTGTGCATAGGTTGTCGCGTCGCGTGCGAACTCGGCCAGGGTTGCCATCTAGTAAGACGGTGCAAAATCGAGGCGTCATCCGCCATGGAGCTTACACGTTAACTACACTAACGGCTATAACAGCAACTGCCATCGGCGTAAACACTGCAATCACTTGAACGGGTTGAGCCCGATGCATGAATACGTAACAACCATCAATTCATTAGAGTTTTTATGTCGAATCTTTCTCACTATCCATTGCGCTATCGATATCACTAACGGGCACTTAATCGGCAGAATAATCGGTATTGAGCTTCTTGGCGGTATATGTAAAGGCTCTTAATATGTCGTAAAAGCTTAATCATTGCATGGTGTAACCGAAAAGTAACAATGCTTCAGATCCCTTATTAATATATCCCTGATAGTATGGCACTTTAATATCCGAGGATGATGCGAGCGACAACAATGACCGAGTACCTGCCAACCATCGCCGCAATGGCATTTGTGTGACGCTTAATTGTGTGGTGGCGATTAGTGGTATTACTTTACTTTCTCTCTCTTATGTAGCGAGTAGATTTACCGAAAATTATTAATTGGAACGTCAGACTGGTTCCTTTATTAGCACACACAAGTGCTAAGCTTATGAAACTTCTTGTTCCAAATCTCAACCATTCATGAATGAAACAGAGTGATTGTTTGCGAGTTCGATTGCTGTACCTCATACCTTTGATATCCGACACTTGGACAACGAGTTAAAGAAGTAAAAGTGCCATGCTCCGGTCGATACCTAAATCCTTTCCCGATGATTCCAAGATAGAGGATCCCTCACCACATCACATTGTCCACAAGATAGGATACAATTCACATGTTATATTTTACCTTTACACTACAACAGACACAAGTACAAACTTGGATGAGTAGATCGATCGATTTTGCACCGCCACTTTGTTAATCTACACATTTGCGACAGCGTACTTTATATATTCTTGAAAAATTGTAGTGGATGTAGTAGGGTCTTTTTCAACACAAATTTTATTTGCACAATATAGTACAACTTCGAACTGGTACCCTGTCGATATTTGTAATTACTCATATAGTACATAGGTTCCATTGTATATAGTTTGATTGTTAGCAAATAACTGTACATATAGGCATTAGGTACCAGATGAAATCGGGGATGTAAGATATTGTCCCCGCTGAATATATATGTATATTGCACATGTATTATATCCTGCACTGTATAGAATGGACAGGTGCTGCGAAAGACCAGTTACCGATACGAAGCACAGAGGTTTGCACGTGTATATCGCACAGATATTTTGGATGTTACGACATTGTACATACATTTAGACTAGAACAAAGGCTACGCAAGGATAGGTATTTGGACATCTCTTCGATTTCCACAGAGAATTATCACCACAGTTTATTACTTCAGCTCGCAAATAACACTGCCTAATCTATGTCTAGATGCTCATTTCTATTATATTTCCGCTTTGGTTTCACTGCTTTGTGTCTTAATCTTATATGCTTCTTTTCTGAATTCTTACTGCTTTATATGTTCTTCATTTTCTTTTTATGCATGCGTTGAATCTTACGTAGTATATTATTATGTTTTCTGTAAAACGCTATGAACTTGGTTTACAAGTATTGTTGTAAGTTTGAACTTTCTAATTGGATTTTTCTAATTTTCTTGTCATTATAAAATGTAGAAACTGTGAGCATTGATTTTAAAGTTGAACTATCTATACAATATGTTTCTCTATATTCTATAAATATTTTCAACTTGACTTTATTTCATTATAATATTGGAGTAAAATAAACACTATGTACAAAATCTAATTAATTTCCAAATATGTTAATAGATCGCCGACCTGAACTCTCAAGTCAATGACCTCAGAGGAAAGTTGTAAGTATAATATTAAATTTCGTTTATAAAAAATATTCGAGTATAATATAATTAATTAAACATTTCTCGTGAGATCGCTATATTTGCGAATAGCAAAGAAAGCCCTCTTGTGCGTCTATTATTATTATTTATAAAATTTAATTTATTTAATGTGAACACATTTCATTTTACTATTAACTTGATTCATAAAAATATGACGAAGTAAGAAACCTTATAAGTCATCCAAATTGTTCATACGCGATATTGCATATTCAAGTAAATTCTCTTTAAAATTCGTATTATAAGAGAATGTGACTGTGAATATCACAAAATAATGACTTCCCGGCGCCGAGCGCACTTAACTGCACTTCACTAAAGAGCCTTGTTGTATTCCGAATCGATTTTTTAATTACACCCACGCAACACTCTAATATTGTAAAGGGTCTCTTAGTTTTGTTTATTACAACGAGTGTCGTAAATTATTTAGTAGGTACTTTAGTTGTTTCAAGTGTGAATAGTAAGGTATTGTTTACATCCTGATAATGAGCACATTCAACAATAATACTTACTGTAAATTTTTATTCGGTACCTAGTCTATATTCTCTATATAAATAAGTCTATATTCTCTATATAAATATAAATAACTAGCGGTCCGCCCCGGCTTCGCCCGTGGTACATATTAACGTTTTCTCTACATAAAAACCATCCTCGTACTTCAAGGAATATAATAAAAAAAGAATTATCGAAATCGGTTCAACCGTTCTCGAGTTATGCGCTTACCAACACATTTTGCGATTCATTTTTATATATAAACTAGCGGTCCGCCCCGGCTTCGCCCGTGGTACATAATATTTACGTTTTCTCTACATAAGAACCATCCTCGTACTTCAGGGAATATAATAAAAAAAGAATTATCGAAATCGGTTCAGCCGTTCTCGAGTTATGCGCTTACCAACATATTTTGCGATTCATTTTTATATGAAAGATAATTAAGTCTACATATTTTAAAATAAGGGCCCGGATATCTATGATATTTCTTATCTCCATTTTAAGATATAAAACATTTTTCATAAAGCGAATTAAAATCTCCTTGAAGTGGAACATTGCGATTTTGTATCAGTTTTACAATATTAAACTGTCAAAATTTATGGTATATTGCACCTTATTCTACATATCGTAACGTTCATTTTCCAGCGTCAAACCTACATTGAAGAAGGTGTCCAAATACGAAAACAAATTCGCCAAGCTCCAAAAGAAGGCTGCCGAATTCAACTTCCGTAACCAACTCAAGGTTGTCAAGAAGAAGGAATTCACCCTTGAAGAAGAAGACAAAGAGGTAAATATTATTAATTTATTCAATAGTTAAAGTTCTTACTATCTCTTTCAAAAAGTAACAAAATTTTTAATCAAAATTTTAACCCATTAAACAATTATTAATTGAACTATTCTTGACGTCTTACGACTAAAAAAAAAGTTTTACAAAGACATTTTGTGCATTGCTGTAATAGCGAAAGTTGTAATTTAAGTAGATATCATTGAAAAATGGCAATGGTACATTTAAAATTTATTATTTTTTTACCTAAAAATATTAAATGATTTTACCAAATTTCGCAATTACTCAGAAGCACCCTATTTACTATTATTTTAATATAAAATAAATAAGAAATACAATAAGAGCTAACATTCCGACAGGCTAAGAAGGCAGAGAAAGCTGATTGGGCTATCGGGAAGAAGTGATCCCTACCCCAGTTTCATTCATACAATTCCTTTTACACCAAGATGATTTAATTTTAATTCTCGATAAAATTTTAATAAAATATATTTCTTAACTATACAACGGTTCTTTATTATATGAATGAGAACAAACCATAATAAAGCCAACGAGGTGAGATAGTGTGGGACGCGTATATAGCTTAACTTTTGGCAGTTCCAATGTTCTGTACATAACTCACAATAATCTACACAAGCTTCGGTTTTATTTGGAAGTATATTGGAGTTCACCTGCAAAGCTTTGATCGCCGCAAAAGTCCACAACTGCTATGTTTGACCAGTGACTAACTATATAAATATTTTCGACACTGTTCTCTTACTTTGAAGGCTCCATAAAAATTGACAATCCGATAATACTAATAGGAATAACTTTTAATCCTTAACTATTACTGACAACATGCCTACATAAGACTAAATTTTCTGCTAATTTTATTAACTTTTAACAATAAAACGTGTTTCACAGGGTCCCGCTGCGAGTAAGGTAAAATATGGGCACAAATAAGATATTTGATAGTGATTTCTTTAGGCATGTAATATGTCCTTATTCCTTAGCTCAGCGACTACACACCATTGGTGAAATGGTTTTGTTGCCTATGGCAAATTGAATATCTTTTTCGATATTTCTACAAAAAGTAGAATAATTCGTTCGACTGATTGTACATATATTGCTTATATTTACGAAAGTTGTGCCATAGTACCACACTTGCATACGATACAATATATTTCCATACTCTTGGAAACTTTATGAAATCCTCTTTTAGTCTGGATGCCTTATTCAACTGAGAACGTTGGCCTTTTACACACGGCTTCGGGACACGGCTTTCCATGTTAGATTTTATTGTCTGCTTTTGATTTATGACATGCTTAATAATTTTGCTATTTCAGTCAAAAGGTAACTGACGTAAGATTTCAGTCCTTGTTTTGGGTTAAGAAATAAAGAGAAAAAGCAAATCCTTAGTATATCCTTAGTATTGATGGCTATCGCTAGATCCCTGGCACCTGCTTATTACCTTGTACAGCAAGGTTGGCACACGTGAGACTGTTAGAATTAGAAAAATGCGAACAAATGACTACAGATTCAAAAATATTCACACAGAAATAAAGTTGGCATATCTCCAATGCCTATAAATAAATGCTATCGCTGGGTACCGAAATTGTTTTAAAGAATGATCTTATCCACTTTTTTGTGTAAGAAAATATTGATTTCTTCATTTGTTATCGAAATATAATTTTATACCTCGAAATATTGATAGCTTTCATCAATATAACGACAATATATAGCTAATGACGTACAGGCTCGCGAGGTGGGCACCGGTCGTTAGTTAGAGCCGGACGTGTATTGATGATCGAGCTGCAAATAGCTCAAGTTGCCTCAGTCATTTGTTCTCATGCCTGCCTATGCATCTGCAACTCACAAAATTACTCTCAACTTTATCGCGGAAAAAAATTGGTCAAAGTTTCAGCAAATTCCGACCGTAATTATGGTGATTAGAGTCGAAATGAGTTTGGCTAATGGCCAGATTGCAGATTCATATACTTAGAAATACACAATATATATAACGTATATAAAGCGTATACATATTGTGTATGTATAAGCATGCTTTCAATTTTTAACACGGACGGAAACTAATGCTCTATATTTTTTACAGAAAAAACCAGACTGGTCCAAGGGCAAGCCTGGCGATCAGAAGGTAAAGGAGGAGGAAGTCGAAGCATGAAGTGTGAATCTTCCCCCCATTGGCCTTTATTTATAAGAACTGTTGCCATAGAAACCACGGTCCATCCTAAAGCATGTGGTTTCACATCCCTTGGCATATTCCTTCATATATATGTAAAAAATTGACCACACACCGACGTCAATATCATTTTATATTATTTATTTATTAAATAAAGTTTTTGTAAGTTAATAAATTAATAAAAATAATTTCTGTATTATGTTATATGTGAGAATGTCATTTCCTACCCTGACCCTGCCCAAACCGATACCTATGTGTTAAAAACCATTATTATATAATCAATCCGTATTTTCGTTAATGATCCTTTGGTTTTTTCATGTCACTGTATTGAAAATTTTATGATAATTGTGCTAAACATTTTATTGTAATGGTAATGAGGTTAACCATGTTGTAGATTAATCTGGTATATTATCTGAAGAGTAAGTGTAATGAGTATACAAGAAATTGAAATAATAAGTGGTTAAGAATAAGGAGATGAACTAAAAATACGTAATTGATCAGTTTTACATTAATATTTGGAGAGACAAAAAAATGTTTTCACACTTCAAAGGAAAAAAATAGATAAGAATAGAAGCTTTGTGGACTTAAAATTGTTGCCAAGTCTTTTTCGTATTACATAGAAGATTCTATTCTAAACCACTCGAAATAAGGTATACATTCAAATCTCGATAATTTTATAGAAAAAAGATGTAGAAATAAAATTTTGATAATAAACTTATATTATAATATTATAATAAATAATTTTCGATATTTTGCATTTAAATACTGATCTTGAAATCGTTTGCATAGAAAATAATATAACGTAACATGAAAATATATTTTGTCGATTTTTTTTAAATACACTGGAATAATAATATAAAAATAACTATCGAATCAAACGAGCCCAAACTCGATAAAGTTGAGTCAATATATTACTGAGTTCCTATGGCCACCTTCCGATTCCATCATCAAATCAGCTCTAAGTTATGATATGATACTATGATAATGTTTCATCGCTATCCAATTTACATACGTATACAAAATTTCAGTTCAATCGGTTACCGGTAAGTGAATCAAAGTTACTTGCTAGATTTTAATTAGGTCATCGAGATCAGACAAAAATGCTCAAAAAATTAAAACTAGCGGGCCTATCCGAAAAAAAAAATTTATGGGACCAATTCGACACCATTCCGCATCAAACAAAAAAAGAATCACGTATAAATAAGGTTCGTAAAAAATTAGGTTACGTAAGGTTCAGAAACCTCGGAGTAATCGGTGTACATACATAAAAAAATATACCGGCCGAATTGATAACCTCCTCCTTTTTTTGAAGTCGGTTAATAATATTATAATGATTGAAGTCTTATAATCATGAAACACTAGAAACGACAAAATTCTCAAATTCGTAGTAAATAAATAAGTATATTGGCTTAGTATATTTGTATCTAAATTATTAATAGGTACTTTAATAGTTATGATGCCTTATAGAAAATCTTCATCTGGGCTAAATAATGAGCCACATTTTAAAATGAGAGGGGGGAATGAGACCATGTTATGACAGGCGCTGAATTTTTGTTACGAATGCTAACTAAATTAATAATATGATGTAAAATGATCAATTTTCACTCATGAAATGTTTAATTGTGAAATTAAAACAATAATAAAAATCGTTAATTAATATTCGGCTTTATGTAAATTAATGATTTTACAAGCCGTACACGTCGTTGACTTAATGGAAAGGTATTTAATTATTGATGATAAATGTGCTAAATATTAAACGAAAAACGATTTAATTAAAATATCATTCATCTATGTAATTATGCGTTGTTAATTAATTTTAAAGGTAAGACATTTTCAGTATAAATAAATATGTATGGCAAGCAAATGATGGCTTATTAAAAAGGGCTTATTTTAAGATTAATACTGCTGTTTATCAAAGCTTTTAGCTCTTAATAACACTTCTCTTCGTTTTAGTGGTTAGTCTATTGTCTTTCTAACCAGCTATTTAAAAATATTGGCTGTTCTGCTTGTTATTTGCATAAATAGACAACAATTTTATATCAAAACATAGACTAAGAGATAACTATTTTTACCTTATTTGCAAAATGGATCTTTTTATGCAAATACTCTTCAGTTCATTAATTACTGTGATATTTTAAAATATTAAATATTTTACAGACGGAGGCAGAATCGACGCCTGCAACACCTGCAGGTGAGTTATTGATAATGATGAGATTTTTCTGAAAATATTTACTAAAAGTGTATTCTGTAAAATCATATAATCCACTAAATCATATACGACATAAATTTTCAGTTCGCCATTTTCGAACAACAAACTTTTTGGAATTAGAAATACAATACAATGAATTGACCACAGATAATATAAACATTTTATTAATAGTTTTGACATAGTGTATATTAAATAAATGAAATGTAGGTATATGCAGTCCATCCAGACTAATTATTAGATTTTATTAATTTATTTTTTATTTAATAGCATCGGCTCCTGCAGCTGCGGCACCAGCTGGTAAGTGTTATTGATTTTTAACAATGCAACGAAGAAAATTTTTTATGAGCTATTGACATTCGAAGAGACTTGATTATATTAATGCTTTGAACAATTTAGAAAATAATCCTTTTTCAAAAGTTTTTCAAAGATTGACTTGAAAAATAAAAAAAAGACATATTGAAACAAAACGAAAAGTACGTTAAATATTCTTAGCTAAAGAAATACACGTTAAATTGAAGATCCATGTCCCTTGTGTGTTGTGGGGCAGATTTCACATCTGTTTCACTGACATTTTATTCGTTTCCACCGGGAATTGAAGCCGGGACCTCTCTTGTGTTTCGCTAACCACCTTCGTAGAGACCTGCAAAATATTTTGTATTTTATTTATTGTACCCTTATTTAAAATTTTCTTTTCATTACATCTAGTGGTATGTACATACTAATTTAAAATGAGCAGCAAACAATTTTACATACAAATAAATATTCCTAACTAATGTTTCTATTATATTTTAAAATTTATTTTTGTTACAGCAACTTCGTAAACAGTTATTACTTTATAAGTTTTATTTTATAACGACTTCAGCATGACTCCGGCGGACAACATCGCGTCTCTCTAAATATATTTTTAATTTAAATAGTTTTATTTCATTTTAATTTGTTAATTTTTTATTATAATGTCAAATAAAATTTATTATTCTTTATTGTTGTTTTATTTAACGAAATTTTCGATAAAATTAATACAAAACATAAATACAATATGACAAGGAATTTATTAAAAACTATTTGATACATAATATATATTGGATTTTTTTATGAAATTCCTACGACTTTTTCATACGATTCGATTTCACGTTCAAACATTTTTAAGTCATTTATGTGCTACTAGGTTATGGGTAGGGCGTGTGAATTGCTTTCAGGTGACGCCAGCGAATACATTATGATCATTACCTTACATTTTATTCAAATCACATTTTTCAATTTACCTTTTTTATGTAAATTAAGAATATTACGTTACCATTGTATTAAAACATTACATTTATGTTTTATGTATAAAAAAAAATCGAATGTTATGATATCTCTTGAATTAAATTTCTATTCCTGAAAAGAACAAGAAAAAGTTTTTAGTTAAAAAAATAACTACATCTTATATATAAAATTCTCGTGTCACAATGTTAGTCTGCATACTCCTCCGAAACGGGTGGACCGATTCTCATGAAATTTTCTGTGCATATCGGGTAAGTCTGAGAATCGGCCAACATCTATTTTTCATATGTACCACGGGCGAAGCCGGGGCGGGCCGCTAGTTATTAATAAAAGTTTAATAACATGTCATGTTGGCTGAGATATGAGAGCTGATAAAATTTGATCGTTCCAACAAACAGTGGTGGTACCTGAATGCCTTATTGGCAATACACTTAGCAGAGTTCATTACGTAAATGGAAATCCTAAATTCCTAAGGATTTATCACAATTATCGGAAAAAGCTTAAATGGCTTATTGGGTGTGAGCAGAGGGTTTCCGAATTGTCTATAGGAGGTAAGGACTAAGGCTCGTGGCGATTATTTCGGACCTGAATGTCGAATGTTATGTACTGACACATCTGGTCGTTTTTATTGCTTAGGCCTTTCTGGGTCTTTTATAGTTATATGCTTAGTCGTATAAGAAGATAGACGGTACACTTTATAAGGAATTATGGCAGATATATATTGGCATTTGATAAGGAAACTATCTATGTCAACAGGTTATGATGAAGGTTAGAAAAACTAGCTTTTTGTAACATAGGGTCTCTAATAAAAACTAGGCTAACTGTATTTCCAGGTCACAGGCATTTACATTTCAAATTTCAAGTTTTTACGTTAAAAATCTGTATCAATATATTTGCATTCAAATAAATAACTTTTCAAAATGTAAAGATTATTCATTGGCTTCGATCCCTTTCAGTAATATAGTTATTTTGACGAATGAAAACCAATTCACAACCCATACGATATAAAATTATTTCCAACCTTAATTGGAAGGCCTATTAACGATTGAAATAAAGTCAAGCGTTTTAAATATAAAATTTACGATTAAAGAATAATCTTAAGCCCCTTAATTATTGTACCAGCTTTGTCATATTGTTCCGAAGGGTGAAATGGACATTAAAAATAAATTATCCTTTCAAAACCTTTGAAACAATAATGCGGAAAGGACTCTGAATGGGTGATTTAAGTGAGCCACGAAACAAATGTACCTTGTTGTTTATAACGACATTGGGTCTACGAAGACGTAATTAATTTGTGTTAATATAATATTCATGTAGTATTATTTATTAAGGATACAAATGGAATGGCTGTGAGAAACTTGTATTCAGAAGTTGTCGTTGGGGAGGCAATAATTTGTTTGAATAATAAATAAGAAGAAATTAATTATTTATTAATCTCAATTGATTCTATCGCATCATAAATGTGATCTTTCATTTTGCAAATATATTTCAACTAAATTAGTTTAAGTCCTAGGTCTGTGGAGTAAAGACTGGCCGAAAATGAACACTGGACACACCAATTAGGCTGGAATTCGTTACAAAAGTCTTACAGGTCTTCTTTATAATTCATCTGTTATCTTAAATATGAATTTTAGATCAAATACATGAATATTGTTATTATATGTTTGGTGTGGTACTAAAGTTTTATATTACTATATAGACTATAGGTACAGGTATTTAATAATTTCGTCACTTTTCTCCCTCAATGACCGCAGTCTTCCTGGCTCTTTACAGGGGTTTTAATTCAGGTCAAATATCAAGCTTGTAGAGTGTATAATTGCGTCAGGATCCTTAAATACGGTTGCCACTTTATCGCTATAATAAAAGTACATTCAGTATTTAGGGTTGGAGTAGAAATTTTTAACTCATACCTAATTGTACCCGAAGAAAAAGTATATAGGACGTCAGAGTAGGTACATATATTTTATCGTTTAATCATTGAAAAATGTGTGCTGTATTTGTATTGAGTTTCATCGTATTGTAATTAAAATATTCAGAATACCAGTTTTGGTTTGTGGTGTATCGTAAGCTGCTGTCAACACAATATGTAATAGGATACACAATTAATTATTTAATTTTACAACGAAATATTACTGTCGTAGTATTGTTGTGTTGGAAAAGATCATAATAAAAAGCAAAATAAAATATTAAACCGTAATATTAAATGCAGCGCCTAGTAAAAAAATCAGAATATGACAATTGACAACCCTACAATGAAAGGATAACAATGATTCTAGAAATTTCGTCAAGTGTGCAAACGTGAAACTGCTTTGACATTAAATTCAAAGATTTTAAAGCGTAGTAGCATAGTGAAGAGCAATCGTGTGCAGCACATTAACCACGGCAGGGACCGTCCCAGCTTCCGAATGAAATCTCGGGGATAAAATTGCCTTAATCACCCACCATTCTCTTTATCTAAAACCCTACGTTTGTAACTAATGGACGGCATTAGGTTTAATTAAAATCTTCATGCTTTTTAATCCCGTAATTGTCTGTTTTCGCTTTTTGCGAAGTGATGAAATAAATTAATTCAATTTTTATTGTGTTAAGTAGCTTACGGGAATTATCTTTATTTCGTTTTTAGATTTAAAGCCGAGTTTGTTGAAAGCTCCGTGGATCGTGGTTTTGCACAAATTTTAAAATATATTGGGTTATATAAATTATTTGACTAGATATTTTATAATTTATCGAATATTGACGAAACTAGCTAGGCGTTAAAACATTTATAATGGCTCTTCAACAATCCAAACCCGGGATAAAAAGTATAAAAAAGTGTGTGCGTGTAACCTTTACGCGCGATTGAAGTAAAACTTCTTTGGCGTTGACGACATATATCACTGAAATGATTAAATATTAACTTAAATAAATAAATATTATATTATAATTTAATTATATTTATTATTCATGTGCTTTACAAAGATTATTTAAATGTTATATTAATATTATTCATTCGAAACAGGTAATTGAATGTCATCATAATTTCTTACGTACGAAATTATAGGTTTGTGGTAACTATAATGTGAAACATAAATTTTACTCTCTAAATTTGCTACTTTTCTTGAAAATACAGCATCTATCGTTGTACCGAAACGCGTTGTTGAACGAAGTCGAGAAGTATTCATAGATAAATCAAATTTTTCTTCTAAAAAATCAATTAACGGCTGAGATTCCTGAGAGCGAAAATTAACATTAAAATCTCCAGTTATAATCATCGGTAATTCATGATAATTACTATTTAAAAGTCGAGAACCTTCAATTGTGAAGTGAAGTAATTGCTGATGAATAAATTTTATGATATTTGTCAGGCTAGTATTTGTAGAAATATAAATAACAACGATAATCACAGGTTGGTCATTCGTATTAACACATCGAACCAAGGCGATGTCACCAATTTGTGAAACCTCATCGGAAATTTGTGATAATATAGTTGGTGAAATATTTTGAATTGGTGTTACATTGTTCAGTGTATCTGTAGATGAAATATGAATGATATACAGCTACTCCACCAGCAGTTGAGTTGGGTCGTTTGTATTGGGTAACGCAATAAAAATTTTCAATAAGAATTTGTTCGTCATTTTTCATCCAAGTTTCGGAAAATAACAGCAATGTGGACCTTTTTAATACTTTATCATTCAGATCAGAAACATGAGCACGTAAACTTTGGCAGTTGAAGGAAAATAGTGTAATGTTACTCTCATTTACAAGGTTATATAATTCTTCCTGTTGTGTTATTAGGCGAGAATTTGAAAGTCTTTCAAATTCACACTGTAAATCAACTATTCCCCCTGGACGCTTTCTTCCATGATAAAATTTGTTGTCATCGGTGTTTGAGACAATGAACAATCCATTTATATCAGTTACTCGTGATAATGCTACATATAACAGCTGCTGACTGTGACTTTTATTGTATTCATAAACGATTTGATCAAAAGTACCACCTTGAGACTTATGTATTGTAAGCGCACAAGCAGATACTAATGGAAAGTGATTTCTCTTTGCAAATATTGTCTTATTTCTATTCATTGGTACAGATGACGATCTTCGTAAAATTGGGACTGCTGTTCTACTAATGTTTAGAGTCTGAATATGATGGGCAGCTTTTTTCCTAATTTTCTCTCCTATCTTACCAGGAAACTCAAGCCATAAGCGTATGATGTTATCACTGTCATCACGTTCAATATACACTAACTTTCCAACACAACCGTTGGCTAAGCCATCAGATACATCAATATTGGTTGTAATAATGTAAAATTTGTTAAGAACTAATATGATTTCATAAGGCGATCCTCCTGTATCAATAACTGACATTTTATGAAATTGTTGGCGTACATATGCTTCTTGTTCAACTGAATGACAACCTATATACATATCTGTTGCTATGGATACTACTTTGTCTTCAGCAATATTTAAAATAGATTGATTATAATCCGCAACATGTTTATTTTTATTTTTAATTTACTTATTTTAAAAGTAATAAATAAACAAGTAAGTATATTTAGAGATTTTCAAAAAATTTTGCAATTTAAAATAATGTTTTTAAAACTGTTGAATTTTTCATTCACTTTGCTATTCACAATTGATCCGTTTGAAAATTTGAAAATAAATAATCCTAAGTAATTGATTATGATATTTGCCACTAGCTGGCGTATAAGTCAAGAAGCGTGTAGTATATGACATATACTTACAACCAATCAGAATTATTATTTTTAAATGGCGGAAACTACGCAGACTATAGTAAGCGTTACTTCCGTCAGAAAAAAAATCTGAGTTACTCCCTAGTCGCGCCTAAAGAAGTTTTACTTCAAAAAAGACTATGTTACTCAAGAATCAATAGATTTTTGAATTATAAATTAATATGAACTCGTGTGTAAACAAGACTTCCTCATGTAGTATTCACGGGAAAGTTAATTAATATCCTATGTGAATATTTAATGTTCGAATAGTCAAAGGAAACCTTCATTTGTATGTAACTTAATTACATATAACGGGTAAAACCGACACGACTCTAAGAAAACATAATGAATTTTATTTAAATTTCTTTTTGAACATTTTATACCTATATTTTTTTTCATTCAATTCGCTAGACAAGGTTTCCATATTTTAATAGGAATCACTGAAATACTAACTATTCCTAGAATTTTTATAAGGCTCTATATAAGATATTTTTTCGTCTATTCTGGTGTTTAAAAAACACAAAAAAATATTAACTACTTGTACTGTTTACTGAAAGCTTATAAATTATGAATATGATGATGTTAAAAATGTTACTTTCACATAGCGCGATATGAAGCAGAGAAAAGTTTAAAACTTCAACTAAATTACTTATTAATTATTTCGAGAGATTTAAATAACAATACATATGTGATCTCTCATATCAATCTCAATATTTGAGAATTTTTGGTTTCTTCCTGAATTTAACCGCGAAAGATAAGATTAGATACATTTTTATTTGTGCCCATACATAATAGTTGTTCAACTAAAGGTTGTATGTATGCGCTAGCCCTTATTCTTATACGCCAGTATCTTTTGATCAGAAATAAATTCTCAAAATTCACGATAATATTCACCTTACCTTTAATGTTCTTTTTTTCGCTTCAGTGCGAGTTAAGGTGCTTTCCGTAAAAAATTATATCAATAAATACTGTTGCTTTGTATTCGGTTTTTGGCGAACGAGGGTATTGAGAGTTCTCTTTGTAGCTTGCTTTTGATGAGTCTTGGTGACGGTAGTCGATGGACGACTAATAGTATTAAAGCGTTTATACTGCTAATTGTAAGGCTCTCTTTGAATAGAGGTGAATTTTAGAAAGCTTCATACGTTTATTGGTAGGCTTTGATCTATACAAAGTTGCAAAAATTTCTGGAGAATAATTTGTAAAAAACACAACATGTTAGGAGATTTATCTTTAGAAACTTTTTTGAAATGTCATTGTAATTAAGCACGTAGTACCTACCTGAGCTAATAAAAAGCATTTAGGTACCTATTTATGGAAAGAGAAGTTATACGTACATATACGTACATATAATACGTACATTATGAATCTAAATGAGTTTTTGGCTTTAGAATCCAGATGAAATTATTACCATTTATAAATTACTAGAGGTCCGCCCCGGCTTCGCCCGTGGTATATATTTCGCAATAAAAGGTAGCCTTTGTCCTTTCTCGGGTATCAAAATATCTCCATACCAAATTTCATGCAAATTGGTTCAGTAGTTTAGGCGTGATTGAGTAACAGACAGACAGACAGAGTTACTTTCGCATTTATAATATTACATAGTATGGATTTCTATACAGATAAATGTGTGAATCGTATATAAAATGACTACTTGTGGTGAAATACTTTATACTCCTTAATTTCTACTAGCGCCATCTCGGACTTTTGTATATAAATTGCTTATAATAAGGTCTTTTCATGAGGTGTTCTTCTGAAATTTAAAAAATAAAGTGATCTTAATTTCGTAGATATTCCCAAAGATTTGTTTGCATGATTCACATATTATATCTTCTTATATATAAAAATGAATCGCAAAATGTGTTGGTAAGCGGATAACTCGAGAACGGCTGAACCGATTTCGATAATTCTTTTTTTATTATATTCCTTGAAGTACGAGGATGGTTTTTATGTAGAGAAAACGAAAATATGTACCACGGGCGAAGCCGGGGCGGACCGCTAGTGCTATATACAAATGCATTTTATGCTATTTAGCATTCATATAAGTTGATGACGAATTACTTCGATCTGTAGCTTTCTTCATTCATCTTCCTGCACCTGTGAATATAAAATAGGTTTTAACCCCGTACAAATTAAAAACAAAAACTTACATTTCACATATATATTTTATACTTAAATCTAACCGTATTTTCCAGTGCAACAGATCATGCTAGAAACTAGTGCTGATTTTGACAGGTCTATACAATCTATATAGGTGCTGCCCGGTCATCCGTTCCTTCGACAATTTTGTGTGATTCGAAATATTTGGAGTTGAAAATTCTGAATCACAGAAATGAAAAAATAAAGAGAAATATGGAGTAGGACAAATTTTGAATAGTATTGTTATTATATTATCTGTAGAGCATAGAAATCTTATTCTGATGCTAACTGTATAAGACAGATTTCAGATCTAAACAACATTCCAAAAGTTTTGAATGGATTCCGATAGAATTTTAAAAATGATCAAACTTTATACCGGTTACGAGAGAATCGTGGAAAATATTCGGTTACGAGAGAAGCTTACCTATGGAAAATTTTCGAAAATTTTCATCAAGAGCAACACAGCGGGAAGCAGTAATAATTTTTTATCAAATTAAGCTCTGAAACTTCAGAAGGTCAAATATCTATGGAATATTTGTGTCTCTCTCATTTTCTATATACCGTACCTATTGTTTTCAAATGCATCACTAATAAACCCTAATGCATTTAACTAAAAAAAGTCCTTGCACTTCGTGACTCGTGTTCAGAAACGACCCATACATTAAAATATGAGAATTAAATCAAACACCAACATTATTGAAAAAGTTCAATAGTTAATTTTAGAACGTAGTATTAATCAAAAGTCGCAAAGCAGCAAATTTACATGATTACGCTTCCCAAAAGCGGATTGGTACTGCCACGTCATAATTTCACCGTGAGCTTGCATTTAAATTGAAAATTTGCGTTAGACAAGTCATTGCTTCATATACGAGTGCCGGTACATGAAATATGGGGAAAATGTATACAATTTTTGGATTGTTATAATATGTAAGTGTGGACATGAGATATGAGATAATATTATACTATACTGTTTTGATGTAGATTCTGTTTTAAACAACTCATTTGTTGATATATTTACATGGTAACTTTATAGCATGAGGAAACAATTTGATATACTTCCGTATAGAAAAGAAACTAAGACTGATTAAAGTTAACAGAGATATTACCTGTAAATTAATAATTCAGTTTTTTCTTTTTCCTGAGCTCAAATTATTTTCATTATCAGTAACTTATTTTTCAAAAGTACCTTTGTCAAAGAATCATTTAAGATTAACTGAATATCTTTAAACATATATAAAACTCAAAGGTGACTGATATAGTGATCTATTAACGCATAGCCCAAACCACTGGGCGTATCGGGCTGAAATATGGCATGCAGGTAGATGTTAGGACGTAGGCATCCGCTAAGAAAGGATTTCCCGAAATTCTTGCGGGAACGGGGAAAAACGGGGATGCACGTACAAAGTCGTGGACGGAAGCTAGTTTACATATAGGAATACAACCAATTACATTATGCATTCACAAATATCAATATAAATAAGGCGTCTGAAAACTCAAATAAAACTAGTTACTCTCGCATCTAAGTTAGTGGTAAGTGCTTACCTAATCTAGATTAATGTGATGAGATCAAAGTAACTCTGTTACGCTAAGAGCTATGCTTAGAATATATTATAAAGGTTAAGAAATGAATTCCGTGAAATATCATGAAGAAATATCGTATAAATAAAAGCCAACCAACCAACATCTGCTTAAAAAAGTATCGTTTGAAATCAATCGATTTAATATCTAATTGTTTTGACCAGAACAATCCCAAATCACAGGAGTATAATATCTGCCAATTTACAATTCAAAATAACAACCAAGATTGCGTAGAAGTCCAATAATTTTCCGTCCCTAGCGGTTTTTTATAATTAGAAAAATTTAAGCATTCCAAACATGTATTAAGGGGCTGTCGTCTAAATGATGACAGTTCAATATGTATGAATGTCTCTACCTCATCACGTGTGTCACGGCTCATTATACCGCAAACATCCAAACAATCCATCATCCAAATATATTATGATCACTTCTTCCCTCTCGTGACCTATAAAATAAATGTAGCTTCAAATGTCTGACGTAGTTACCAGCTGCGTTTTTACGTATCGATCTGAAGGATATTAAAATTAATGTTTTGTTTACAAATAAATATTCAAAATATTTGGATATTATTTTATGGTAAGCTTTTGACGAATATAATAAGCACTAGATAGAGCAATATTTTAGGTAATTTTTTCTGTGCTACTAAATTTTCAATAAACTATGTATTTTAAAATTGGTAGATTGGTAGAATTGAGAGATTCGACACAAAAAAATTTAAATGATACCTTTCTAAAAAAATAATCTTTTTTAAACATTTCTTAACGTCATTTTGGGAAAGCGGAAAATCTTGCATATTTGATTGCGTTTTTAGCACAATTACTTTCGAAAGACTCAAGAAAATTATATATAAATGATAATTATTTTTGTGTTACTTACTTTCAGGACAAAGTTTGCATTAAAAAAAAACACAAAATTTCATCTCTCGAAGTGCGGTTATAATAATAATTAATATACCATACTTAATCCTAATCTTACAAATTCCAATGTAAATTTGCAAAATGTAAGGCTCATTTTTAGTAGGAATAAGATCTCTGTAAAATAAGATACGGTCTCATGTCACATATTTTTATATTTGCGTCGATTTATCACGCCAAAAAACTGCTCTGAGTCGGGTGTCCGCTCAAATGTGCGAATCTTATGACACGAAAACGTTATGTTGGATTTTATGATTTAGATATTTTTTAGTCTATATCTATAAAAAATATTTCCAAGGTTACATTTTTATTATTATGTACATTTCTGTTGAATTTAATTTGTACTTTGCGCTCGCTAATTGTTAAATGCATTATATTTTAAGTACGCATATAATATGAAGTCCATTGGAAAAAATAATTATTTGCAGCTAATCAGATGATCAGTTTAATGTATTCTATGCTAACTTATTTTCTTTAGTCTCCAATTGGTATCGAACCCAGGACCTATTGGTTCAATGCTCACTCGTTTACCAGTCATTCGAATTTCGAGGCTATCGTCTAGAAATAATTAGTTATTAAAAAGCAATCATGAAAGATACTTACAAGGGGCTCGTGTTGATTTACAAAAAGTATCGACGTCGTATAGTTGATGGATGAATCTAATCAAGGAACTGCTCTATTTCCTATTTGTGAGTGGATGAAGTTATACCCGAGGGTATTCCGATGTTTGCAAGGATGTTGCTTTTATCATGCTCTCTTTATATTGCCCTTAAATAAAAATAAACCACGCAAATCATCTGTTGCAATTGCTTGACGTTTGTTTGGTACATAATTGAACGAATTATCTAAACACATGCACATATAAGTGTATATCTTATAATAGATGGTAGATGGTACTACTCTAGCGTAGATGGTACTACTTCCTCGAGAATAAAAAAATCTATCTATTAAAAAAATCGCATCAAAATCCGTTGCGTAGTTTTAAAGATTTAAGCATACATAGGGATATAGGGACAGAAAAAGCGACTTTGTTTTATGCTATTTTAGTGAAATAGAATTTTCCAAATAATGTTGTTGTTTAATAGGACAAAACATTGTTCTATAGGCATAGCAGTTTTGCCTCCAAATTAACCCCATTTTCGACCTCTGTAAGTTGGAACAGATGCAAAACGCAGATAACCTATTTGTACGACAACCTAACTTCACATGGCAAATATTTTGAAACCATGCTCCTATACAGTACGTCAAACACTCGCGTACGTTGCCTTTTCATGCGGGATGCTAGCAAACATTCGCCGTATTTCAGTAAGGTTACATGATACGTATCAACATGAATATATACATAAATTGCTTACGTAACAATTAGCCCTTATACGCGAGTTTATTAAAAGGACAATTAGGAAAATGGTCTAGAAACTTCGCCTCCGAGAGTTGTACCTCATCATTCATATTATAGAGAAATGATTTGTATTTCTGTTGATAACAAATAAGTGAAAAACTACTCCATTTAAAAAATCCTTTCATAATAGAACAACACATCTTCACCATAGATTTTTATTATATTGTGTCAACGCGGAGAAGCCGGGACAAGCAGCTAGGTTCACTTTACACATATACAAAAACTGATTCTGTCAAACAAAGAAAAAGTTGATTCTAACGCTAAACCCGTAATTGATCTTAGGTTTCTAAGAACTCTGTCTCCTCCTAAGCCTTTAGGCCTGTTCTTAGAAGAAATATATACATTATCCTAAATATATAGGACTCATCCTGTAAAACGAGAACATGTTTGAAATAATAATAGCATCCATATCAATTTCCCGTAGGTACATTTAATATTTCCTCCCAAGTAAATATGCGGGCGCAATCTAGTTTATTTACTAGCTAAGATAACGCAAAAATATATCGCTTGCTCTTCTTTGAAGCTTTTCAAATAAAATGCAGTCTATTTTTTTAAATGATTTCTTTTAAGTTTTTGTCTATTCGACAGAGCGCAAGAGTGGGACAAAATATATTGAAATTATTAATTTTATCATAAGTAAAACTGACTCGAAACAAAGCAAACTTAATACTTGATACCTATATGTCCTATCTTATTTAAGAGTTATGCCAAATATTGATGAAAAGGAGAAGGTTCACCTACGTATTATTCTAAGCATTACATGGATACGTAGAGAAAGTAATACACACAAAGAAGTGGATAAAAGTTGTACTAAGACAGATAGACAATGCGATGATGAAAACTGCATAATTCAGTAATTCATGAAGCGTGCACAAATACAAAAATAAATAATACAAGTTGTATTTCTGATATTGAATCTTATGTCGCCCGAGTTTCTTTTGGTTTTCTGTTTCATACTTGCATTGACCGGTTAAAAGTAATTTAACTGGCGTACAATATCGTATTGTTAGAACACAATACATAGTATGGGCATGAATACACGAACAATAGAAAGAAAGTATTAAAAATTTCAAGGCAAAACCTTGACATATTTTTGTTACATCTATAAACTTTGAGGCAAGATCATTTGGGCCTATGTTGTATCGCAACTTGTCACTGATTATTATCTGATTCTAAATATTATATACATTTTTATTTAAATAGAGTGCTTTAGTTTTACCTTTGAGTACTTCAAGTTCAAGGTTAAACAATATCTTAATTACTTGAAAAGATATTTTCGTTTTTAAAACATTAATTTTATTAATTTAACCTAACCGTAAGTAGTAGTAAAAATTGACATTAACAGATACAAAATTGTGTACTTGAACATCGCACGAAAAGAGCCCTTTCGTCTATTCCACGCTCAAAAAAATAGTGAATTTTATTACGTACATAATGCTTTACTGTCAGGATTCTTGACACGAGATCCATTCTACATGTTTAATTTTGTCAATATACGACAAGAATGAAGATTCTTCGCGAATCTAGCAAAAACATTCGCGAAAAAGTAAAGCCACGCTTTGTTATGGTTTCAATTCGTCATTGTTATATACAGTTAACCGTAAAACAATCAAATACATTATATATAACTAAAATAAAGCCTAAAATATATTTTTTGAGAAAATAATGAAAATTAATTATTATATTGTATGTATTTATGTTTATTGAATAAGATGATATGCCAGTTTATTACTGTGATATATTATTCAGATATATTATTAAATTATCAAATTGATATTTTACGTTAAAATATCAGACTATAAACTTGTTCTTTATAAACAGTAAATTATTAAAAGTTTCCTTAAACACTTTTTAAATAGCTCTTTCTTTGGAAACAAGAAGTCGCTAGGAATATAATACAAGAACTACCTCTTAAGATTGTATTTCCATAACTAGTATACCTAAGTTAACAAAGAGACAACTTAAGCTTTCTCGAGCTTCGCACGTCTAGTTTTTTAGTAAGACTAACAACTTACACATACACATTCACACTACTTCCTTTGTATTTATTATAAGTGTATGAAATGAATTTTCATTTTGAATTAAAAAAAGAATTCTACTTTCGTTATACTATTTAAAATTGTTTTTTGAATTGATCCACATACAGAAGAAATCTTTGAGTTTAAGAAAACAGTGGAACATAGAAACTTTAATTAAATCGGTTCATTATTAGAATGCTTGATTATTATGGGACTTTTAGGTGTATAGTGGACGTGGTCTTCATATTCAACAGTATGCCGTCATTAAAACGTATAATTTAATAATAACATAAAAATTGTACAATCATCTATAATAAAAGAAAATTCCAAAAATGTAGAGTATAGCGAATATTTGACATAAACAAATGAAGCAGAAAATGATAGCTTTAAAAACAAAGATTTTGAATTTACTTGCGAATACAATAAAAAGAACAATATACCAGTTAGGTGCAAAACTTTTCTACCAATTACCATGCAAGCAATAAGAACTCATTACACGCATTTTCTCTAGTTTCCCTGCCCTTATCTATAGAGGTTGAGTCTAAATGTTTGATGATAAGGCAACTCCTTGCAATGC